>JAJHZJ010000373.1:2376003-2675967 GCA_023548195.1 Bettongia penicillata ogilbyi | reverse complement strand
CTCTCCTAAAACTAGGAACAGAAAAAGAAACATCTTGCTTAAGGTCAAAGGGCAGACTCAAAGACTTCCTTTCCTCCAGTCCCCAGCCACAATTTCTGTCAGTCTTGCTCTGGCCACTGACCTTATCTTCCTCCAATATTTTCTTTCATGTCACTCCCCTCCCAGAGCTTCTGTTGACCTACTCTCTCTGACTCCACAGCTGAGTCTCTCCCCAAAAAACAAAGTGGTGCAGCTGGACTGGAAATCAAGAAGACCCAAGTTCTAATCGAGTTTTGGATCAGATGAGTGACTGTGGGTAAATCACAACCACTGTATGCCTTCCTTTGTTTGTTGGAAAGATGGGGATAATTATAGTTACTGCACCTCAGGGTTGTTGAGAGAGTAAAAACAAAAAAGAGATGATATTTACAGGATACTTTAAAAAACCTGTAAAAGTGTTACATGAATGCTAGTTATTATTATTATATTTATTTTATTGTATATTAGTAAAATAGTGCAGGTCAATAAAATATATGTAAAATTATATTTTGTATTATAGTATCATTTAATAGTATATTTTGTATTACTATAATAGTGACATCATTATTATAAATGTCATCTATAACAATTACTATTATTATTGTTCTAAACAACTGCATAGCACTACCTCTGGAAGCTGTAAGGTCTTTGCCTATGGCCCTGGCCTCCCCTGCCCCACATTGTGCCTGCCATTCAAGACCCCTGTCTGGGGACGTGTAGATAGGTTCAGCAGCAGCAGCTGGCCCGTAAGGCAATGAATTCATTGGCCATGCCAAGTTGTGACACAAACAAAGGTATAAACTGGCCTTCCATTTCCGCCAGGACAGGAGCAAGGAGGTGAAAATAGGGAGAGAAGATGTCCAAAAGCATAGATGTGGGACCATCTACAAATATAAACTCCAAAGAAAACTAAACGTGAGACTTTTGTCCAAACAAATGGATGCACTGGTAGAGAAAATGGATCAAGACCAACTGGAAAAAAGGGAGAGAGGGAAGGAAAAATGCAGACAAAGGGAGAAGGAAGGGAGATCGAGGGAGGGTGAGGGAGTGAAGGAATGAGAAAGGAAGAAAGGCTTCCAGCACATTGGACAGATCCTATGTGCAGGATTTATGGAAGCACAAGGACAAGTATCACCCAGGATGAGATGGTATGACAGGTTAGGGTCTACACTGGAGGAGAGGTGAGGGCATTGGTGAGGTCACTGGTCCACTGACACATGGAAATGTGTTTTTTGCATTCAAGCCTCATATTCCCTTCTGGGGGAAACTCCAGGAAATCAGAGACTGTGTCTTATTTATCTTTGTGTCTTCCCCAGAGTTGAACAGAGGGCTCTGTGGGTTGTATGTGCTTAATCATGTAAACTGAATTTAACAGAAAAGCTGATTCAATCTCCTGATTCAGCTCACTGGATAATCAAGGAGACTTCCAAGGCTGATACCTCATTCTCCAATCACTCAGTCAACCAGGTTACTATTAATTGCCTCCTCTATCCCCAGGACTGCACCAAGGGTTTGAGATACAAATACAAAGAAAGAATAAAAGAGAAAACAAAATCTCTTCTCAGGCAGCTGGGCCCTCTTCAGACCTCCTGGGGTAACTTGGTAGGGCAGAAGGAATTCTGGATTTGGGGTTAGACCTGTTAACTCTGTGATGCTAGATAAGTCTATTCCTTTCTCTGAACTTCAGTTTCCTCTTCTGTACAAAAGACACAGTCCCCCCCTTCCCCTCACCCCCACCCACAGTATCCCAATCCATCATGTCTCCACTGCTTACGAAGTGCTCCAAAGACAAAATGCAGCTCATCACTATGGTCTGCCTTCACAAAATCTGGTTTGAGGTCCTTAAGCATGCTTGGGCGGTGCTGAAATTCATAAAAGTAGACTGGAGATCTGGGACCTAAGCATACATAAGAAATGACAAGAGTTATTGACACACTGAACACAGGGCAAGGCCACATGCCAGGGCGCCAGCCTGATTCCCTCCTTTGCATGTGTGTATGGGGAGGGTAAGGGTAGCTAGCCATTAAGAGACAAGCTTCTAAAGGGCAGTCCCTTAACAAATACTGTCCAAGAGAGATGTTTTGAGGCAGGACAAGTGCCAGGGTCTGGTGGAACAGGACCTAGGTTGAAATCCTGGCCCTGCTAGTGACTAACTACAAGACCTTGGGGAGATCATGTTACTTCTCTGAGGCTTATTTTTCAACTGGAAGGTATAGATAATAATCTCTGGCCTGTCTACCCCATGGGGAAGAGAATAAGCGCTGGTAATTCAATTGTCAATTGTTTTTGACTCTATGTAATCTCATTTGGGGTTTACTTGGACTAGATACTGGAGAGGTTTGCTATTTCCCTCTCCAGATCATTTTATAGATGATGAAACTGAGGCAAAGATGGTGAAGTGACTTGTCCAGGATCACACAGGAAGAGTCTCAGGATAGGTATGAATACAGGAATATGAGTCTTTCTGACTCCAAACCCAACACTCTATCCACTAGATAGATGGGCACCTAGCTGCCCTATGAATAAGTATTTGTGTTAGATATTTGTTAAGTACTTTATAAATATTATCTTGTTTGAGCTTTGAAACAACATTTTGACGGAGGTACTATTATCCCTTTTATAACTGAGGAAACTGAGACAGAGAGGTTAAATGACTTGCTCAGCATTACCCAGCTAGAATGTGTCTGAGTCTAGATTTGAATTCAGGTCTTCCTGATCCAAGGTCCATGCTCAATCCACTGGAATGAGATTGTCATGAAAATTCAGAGTAACAATGGACATAAAGTGTTTTAGAACAATAAAACACTCAAGCAGGGGTTCTTGAATTTATTTTTAATTGAGCGCTTTGACAACGCGACTTCAATGTCATCGGTTTTCTATCCTATGTATTTTATTTTACACATTTAAAAACATTACTCTGGAAGTTATTTATAACTTTCCTTGGACTGCCAAAGGGGTCCAGGATGCATACCCATACAGACGCTGAGAACACCTACTTAGAGAAATGTGAGTTATTATTAATTCTTCTTATTATGATTTGTAGACAATAGTCACTGAGTTCATGCTGGTTGGGTTTAAGTGAAAGTAGGAGGGAAGAAGGAGGAAGGTTAAAGAGGAAATTTAACCAATCTGGAGGCTACAAAACCAAATCCAGAAGCAGGAACTTCCTTCTATATGAGTCTGCAGGCAACAAACACACATTGCCCCAGAGACGAGTCATTCTTACACTAATTCTGACAAGGGCTCATGCCATACTCACCATGTTGATATTTGACCACTTTGAGGGCAGGAATAACAAAAATGAAGTCTCCCATCATTTCCTGGAATTGAGCTCGATATTCTTCAGCGTCCTCAGTATCTCTTAAATACTCTTCCATCATCAAATGCCCAAGCTCGGGAGGAATACCCTAGAGGAGATCCAGGAAGAGAGAGTAACAGAAAAATGAACTTACCTGGCAGTGGATTGTTTGGTGATATTTGTAAGGAATAAGCAAGGGAGCTAGTTGGCACAGTAGATAAAGCACTGACCCTAGAGTCAGGAGGATCTGAGTTCAAGTCTAACGTCTCACATGTATTAGCAAGTTACTGAACCTTGTTTGCCTTAGTTTCTCATCTGTAAAATGAGCTGAAGAAGGAAATGGCAAACCACCTCAGTTCATTTGCCAAGAAAATTCCCAAAAAGGGTCACAGAGAGTCAGGATTGACTCATCAACTAAACAACCAGAAGGAATAAGCCCATACAAGTTTGCTTGGTATTCATACATCCTTGGTATTCATTCATACATTCAGACATCCCATACATGCTTGGTATTCATACATCCTTGGTATTCATTCATGCATTCAGACATACCATACATCCTTGGTATTCATACATCCTTGGTATTCATACATACATTCAGACATACCATACATCCTTGGTATTCATACATCCTTGGTATTCATTCATACATTCAGACATCCCATACATGCTTGGTATTCATACATCCTTGGTATTCATTCATGCATTCAGACATACCATACATCCTTGGTATTCATACATCCTTGGTATTCATACATACATTCAGACATACCATACATCCTTGGTATTCATACATCCTTGGTATTCATTCATACATTCAGACATACCATACATGCTTGGTATTCATACATCCTTGGTATTCATTCATGCATTCAGACATACCATACATCCTTGGTATTCATACATCCTTGGTATTCATACATACATTCAGACATACCATACATCCTTGGTATTCATACATCCATTAGATCCCTTTACCACCTCCCAATCAGGGCCTGCTCTCTCTGGGTCAAATTCTTCAAGAATATAGTAAAGAACTAGGTGTTGGACATGTGTAGAAGGGATGTGGGGCTAAAGGAAAGGATAGAACTATATGGGGCCTCCAAAGTCCCTTCCCACTCTGTGACTATGAAAGAACAAAAGTCAGAAGGTGGAAGGATCTTCACTGGCCTGTCCTAGACTATTTCAGTGGCTTCCTGATTGTTCCCTGTGCCTGAGATTCCTTCCCACTCCAATCTATCCTGCACTCATCTTCGAAAGTGACTTTCCATGCAATATTTGACCATTTCACTACCTTGCCCCAACTAAGTAAATTCTATGGATGCTCATTACCTCTAGGATTAAATATAAATATTTCTGCTTGGATTTAACAATATGATCCCATTCAGTCTGTAATGTATGCATTATGCATATATGCATAATACTCAATACATTATATATAGATAAAATAATATACATAATATATATTATGTATATAATAATGTATACTTTATTATGCTCTTCACACTCTATGGGCCAGTTATACTAACCTTCTTGTTTCTCATACTTCCCATTCCATCTATCATCTCCATGCCTTTGCATCAAGACTCAGTTCAGATAGTACCTTCTCCAGAACATCTATCATGGTTCCTCCCTCCTCCAGCTGCTAGTGCCTTATCCCTCCCCCAAGACTGACTTTTGTAAGTTTTCTATCAATCTCTGTGTGTGCAGGTTATCAGCCTCGCAGAATATAAATTCCTCAAGGGCAGGCACTATTTCACTTTGTCCCTGTCCCTATTCCAGTACCTGATACGTAGTAGGTGCTTATATAAAAAAGCATGATTAGCTGGTATCTCACCATCAATGCACTTAGCTCTGATGATTGAAAACTTTCTTTATCCATTTTTTCTTTGAATCCAGGAAAGTTCATTCCCTATGTAAATAAAAATTGCACATTGTGAATGGTCTTTAGAATTTTGTGAAACTTACATATTTTTAAAACAAATCTCCTCCAAGGAAGTCATTGTATCCTTTAAAGAGGAGCTAGTACCCGTGATTTGTCTAGGAATTACTAAATAAAGCCAAATACATTCGGAGCAATGTTAAAGATATTCTGCAAAATGGCCAGCAAAATGGTGGGCATCCATAGTACATATAAACAGGGTTCATGGTTGCTTCAGAATGATCAGTGGCCTGAGAAAATACCTGATGCTTCCTTTAATACATTATGCCAGAAATGAAACTGGTAGAATTCTATTTTTCTGACTAGTATAAACAGGCCAACTTTACATTCATATGCTTAAGAAGGCAGTTGACAAATGGTTGTTAATATCATGTCATATTTAAAATTAATATAGCCCCAAATGGCCTTTAGATATAATGACCTGAAGTCCATAGGAAAGAGACCTGGTCTCATATCAGGAGACCCAGGTTCTAGTCTCAGCTCTGCGACTGGAGTCAAATAATTTCCTTATTCTACTTCACAAAATGGGGATGAACAAATTATTATGATGAACATCAAAGCAATTACTATAAATTACAAAGTGTCATGTTGATGTGAACTAATATTATTCACTGTACATTTAAAATAGTCTTGAAACAAGTATGTGACACATTGGATAGAGCACAGGACCGGGAGTCTGGAAGAACTGAGTTCAAATCCAGCCTCAGACACTGACCAAATATGTGATCTTGAGCAAGTCACTTAACCTCAGCTGCTTCCAAAAATTAAAAAAAAAGAAACCAAAATAGAGAGATTTCTATAGGATTCTTTTTACCAAAAGGGAACTAGACCTTGCTTGGGTTTCTCTTATTAAACATCTGAGCAGACGTGTACCTGAAATGATTCCTCCATAGAGAAAATAACTAAAGGTGGAATCATTGCTGATTCTTCCAGGGATACTTGTTCAAGGTAACTTTTCTGATTTAAAAAAAGGAAAATTTACAAATAACGTAAAGTCAGGAGGGCCAGCAACATATGGATCATGGAGTCAGCATCTTAAAAAAAGGAATGGATGTACAGAATATTGGACTGATAGCAGTCACTTGGATCAAACTTAATGGAGACAAAGTCTTACAATCCCAAGATGAAGAAGACATGGTTTAACAGCAATTTATTTGAAAAATATTTAAGGTTTGTGTTGAATCACATGCCCATAATGAGTCAACAGAGTTAGCAGCCTAAAAAACAACATGATGTTAAGGAGTGTTAACAGAGGCCTAGCTTCCCAGAACGAGGAGGTGAGAGTCCCTTTGTTCTCTGCCCTGGGGAGGCTATAGTTATCCCTCCCACATCCTGACTTTCCCTATCATGGTTTTGCTATTTTGTGAGAAGGCATAAGAAACTGAATGAGAATCTTAAGAGAGTTTTGCTGAAGCAGCAGATAACAGGTGAAGGGTGCAGATGACACAGAAAAAGTTTAGAAACTCAGAAATGTATAAAATACAAAGGATTATACAATCTCAATATATTTATCTTTTGATGCCATAATAATTCAGTCTTTTTCTCTGGTATGAAAGGTGGGACAAACATTTTTACATAGATTTTCCAGATGGTGGGAGCACTGCACCCCCAATTTCAGCAACGTGAAAGGGATAACTGTATATCTGGAATCTTTTGTTCGGTTCTGAGCATCACATTTGAGGCAGAAAATAGAGAAACTGAAAAGGGATTCATGTTCTTGCCATATAGGGATGGGTTGAAGGAATTTACTTTGCTGGGTCAAGAAAAAATTAGTGCAGGGGCTGACATGATAATTGTCCTTAACTCTCTGGTGGATGGTCCCTTGGAAGAGGCATTTAACTGCTGCCATTTGCCCTAAAGGCAGAGCTGGAAACAACAGGTAGAAGCTGAGAAAGAAGTAAATTTCTACTTGATGTCATGATACCCTGTCCAGCCAAGATAGCTGCCTGAAAGTGGAAGGAGTTGCCTCAGCAGGTAGTAAGCTGTCCCTCCTTGGAGGTCCTTAAAGCAGAGGTTTGGCTGGTCATTTGTCCAGCGAGTTATAAAAGGGATTCTCCTTCAACTCCAGCTTAGTCTCCATGGCCACCATGGTCCTGACCAACTTGGAAGGTCTGTGATTCTTTAAAGATGGATGAACTATTGAGATCAGAAAGAGGCTGGCACAGAATAGAAAATGTTAGCATCTTACCACGGGAAGAATCCAGCCATATTCATGGTTGTTGACACCAATGATGGAAGGAACATGGTTGAACTCTCCTGCAGCCAGCAACTCTTCAGGATGTTTGGGGAGGAATTTTCCATCCACTATGCCAGAGATTACCTTGAAATACTAAGGAAAGAAGCAGGAAAAAAGAGAAGATAAGGTTAGTCTATGTTCACAATCTCCCTTCAGTGTATCACTTTCTCATCATTTTCATTGTTACCAAACAATTTGAGACACATTTTTATCACTTATCTGGAGTCTTTTTTTTTTTGGAAGCAATGAAGGTTAAGTAAATTGTCCAGGGTCACACAGCTAGTAAGTGGCTGAGGCCAAGTCTGAACTCAGGTTCTAGGGCTGGTGCACTATCCACTGCACCACCTAGCGATCCCCACGGTCTTCAAACTGTCCTCACTGTCTCCCTCTATAATTTACCACACACACACACACACACACACACACACACACACACACATGCCTTCCTTATGTCTGATCTGCTCATGACACTCCACTGAATTAAAAAAAGTCCAATGAATCCCCATTACTTTAAAAAAAGGAAAGAAACAAAACCTCCAACATTTCAGTCTGGCATTAAGTGCCCTCTCTTCTAGCTTTATCTCATACTATGTGGACTGATCTGTGCCATGTACATCATGTTTCATCAACAGTGGATCAGCAATGTTCCACTGAAAGTCAAACCCCTTTTCCTTCCTTTCTGCCTTGGCTTATTCCTCCTCACATGGACACAATGACATTTGCCTCATTGCTACCTACTGAAATTGTTCACTTCCTTCAAGAGGCTGTTAACTGCCATATCTTCCACAAAGCCTCCTCTAGTAGCAGCCAGAAGGACCCTTGCCTTCTCCAGAGATCCCACTGCATGTGCTTGAGCCCCTCCTCTTCCACCCCCATGTACTTAGGTTCTCTTACCTGTGTATGGCATAAAGCCCTCTCCCCTAAGAAGGTGAGTTTCATTTTAGACCTCTCCCTTATCCAAACTTTGTGTTCTCCTCAGGCCAGATATAGAAGTTGCTCTAGAAATGCTTCTAAAATGAACCGTAGGAGAGCCTTGGCCTCAAAGTCAATAGATCTGGCTTCTAATCCTGGCTCACCTGCTAATGGACTTTGTTTCTTGAGGCAGATAATATCTCCCTGTGCTTCAGTTCCCTCCCCCACAAAATGAGTGTATTGGACTAAATTATTGTCAAGATATTTTCCCATAAAGCTTCCTAAAAGGGGGCATTGAAATTGGGCTTAAACAGACGGGGAAGAATTTGACAGACAAAGGGAGGCTACGAGAGGCAGCAGGTTTGGGGAGGAAGGAAGACTAGATTGAAAACTGGGAGACATCTGGGCTTAAATCCCAGGTCTGATGTTTACTGACTGTGATGCTGGAGAAGTGGGTAAATCACTGCCTCTATGCTCTTCAGAGGTTTGTTTTTGTTCAGTTGTATCTGACTCTTCATGACTCTGTTGACCATGGCACACCCATACTATCCATGAGGGTTTCTTGGCAAAAATAATAGAGTTGCTCACTATTTCTTTCTCCAATAGATTAAGGCAAACAGAGGTTAAATGACTTGCCCAGGGTCACCCAGTAGTATTTGTCTCCGGTTAGCTATGAAGTCAGGTCTTCCTGACTCCAGCCCATGTTTTCTATTCACTGAGACCTCCTTAGAGGTTTAGCCATCTTTAAAATGGGAATAGTCATTCCCTTCCTACCTCATTGACAAGTCTTGGGCAAGTCGCTTAACCCCAATTGCCTCATCTTGGGTCATCTCCAGTCATCCTGGTCACTGGATTCAGATGGCTCTGGAGGAGAAGTGAGGCTGGCGACCTAGCACAGCCCTCCCTCACTGAAAACAATGTCAAGTGCAAGTCATGTCATTATTTCTCTGATGGCATGGTCTTCTTCAGCAACGAAGGATGAACACACACCTCATGAATTGTTATGAAAAAAGCACTTTATAAACCAGTATGATAATAAGAAGGAATGACTGTAGATATAAGTTACACATGAACAAAGACATGAAGGTAGGAGAGTGTAGAGAACTGAGAAGACAGAGGACAGATGAATTTGGCTAGAGCACCGAGTACATGCAGAGAAGTAATAGGAGATAAGGAGCTAAGGCAATAAAGGTATGGAGGCCCCAAAGTGTTCAGTTCTCAGAATTCTAGGCTTGGGTTTGAATGAAAGTCAGGAATCCTTTCTTCTCTCATCTCCTTGGTGTGTGCATAGCCAAAATGAAACTTGACCTCACAGGTGCTTTGGCAAAGGATGTTCATAAGACTATAGATTTTTGACCTGAAAGGTACTTTAGAAGACCATCTGGTCCAACTCTCTCATTTTTCAGATGACAAAACTATTGTCAGATCAGGATGAAAAACATAATAGTTTTCAGGAGGAAGGGAGGAGAGTCATGATTGCTAATGGGAGAGTAATTAGATGTAGGGGCAGCTAGGTGGCGCAGTGGATGGAGCGCTGAACCTGGAATCAGAAAGACTCACCTTCCTAAGTTGAAATCTGGTCTCAGACACTTACTAGTTGTGAGATCCGGGGCAAGTCATTTAACCATGTCAGTTTCAATTTCTTAATGAGCCAAAGAAGAAAATGGCAAAGCATTGCAGTATCTTTGCCAAGAAATCTTTAAATGAGGATCATACAGAGTCAGACACAGCTGAAAAACAACTAAACCATTAGACGCAATTAGGTCTGGTTTAACACATTCTTGCTCTAACACTTACTAAGTGAATACAGGCAAAGAACTGTAGTTCTCTGAGGAAGGACCAAAAAGTCGTGAAGAAAGCTCTTGGTCCTAAAGGCCTGGGGTCAGGTATCATCTTGGTTCTTGTGAACTAAGTGACATTTGGCAGTCGTATAACCCTTCTAAGACTCTGTTTCCTCCTTTGTAAAATATCCAATCAACACATCAATCCCCAAACTGTGCTAAAAAGGAATTGTCTTCCAGCCCTCTCGCTGATTTCATTCAATTATTCTAATTCCCAAGTCATGAATGATATCATACATATACCGCTAAATGCATATGGTTGTTCCAAAATTATTGACATGAGATAATATACATAAAATATATTTTTATTAAATGAATATTTAGGTGGGAGCTATTGGTCCCAGAGGATAGATAAAGTCTTCCTACCACTGATTCTTTTGTCTAAAGATCCAGAGGGTGTTAGATCTGGAAAGTGACAGAAAACAGAATATTGGAACTAGGAGGGACCACCATCACCATCGTCATCATCATCATCATCATCATCCTCATCATCATCATCATCATCACATTAATTTATGTGCTTACTATGTGCCAGACACTGTACAATAATAGCTTTACAATTATTATCTCAGTAGATTCTCACAAGAACCCTGGGAGGTAGGTATTACTATTATTCCCATTTTATGGATAAGGAAACTGAGGCAAAGAGGTTAAATGACAGCAAGTATCTGAGGATAGATTTGAACTCAGGTCAGTTTTCCCAGAATTGGGAATACCTAGCTGCATCACAATACCTAACTACATCCTCCATACTCTTAGATTAAAGAATGTTAGACCATAGAACATTAGAGCTAGAAAATAAAATCTATTAAAGTCTAATATCAGCAGTGGAAGGAATCGGGAAACAAATAACGTTGGGACCCTGAATGCTAGAGTCAGATTAGAATGGACCTTTCCAGCTATAAAGCTATAATTCTTTCAACAGAGAATGTCTGAATGGAAAGAGTTGTGAGACTACAGAATAAAAAGCTTAGAAACTTAGAACCTGAAATGTTTAGAACACAAAGAGTTGGAAGGATTTTTAGGACATAGTACATCAAAAGTGGAAGGGATGGCGCCTTAGTACAAAAAAGTTGAGAGCACAGAATGTTGAAGGTAGAAGAGATCTCAGAAAGCTGATTATCAGAGTGAGAAGAAACCTTCAGACATAGAATACTGGAGGTGGAAATATCCTTGAAGATAATCTAGCTGGTAGTGGAAAACTGAGGCTAAGACAGTGATGTTCCCAAGATTTTCACCTCAATCCCACCTGATGAAGGTTCAGTGTCCAGCCCTTCTCTAAGCTGTCTTGGCAGCTCTTGTTGGTACTGGAACCCTTGCTTCTCAGCTTACGTACCTTGCTAATGGCCAGGATCTCTTCCTCAGATTTGCTCCTAAGGCACTGAACCATGGAGGCAGAATTGTGACTATCACAAGAAGACAGATTGGCAACGACCTGCAAAGAAACACCCACAGAAAGTTAACATTTTCATAGAGAAACCCCTGGCCTGTATCATAATAGAGGAATCCTTTCATACTCATCAAAGCTAGCAAAGGATCATTTTTATAGGAGATGATGTAGTAATGGAAAAAAGGAAACCAAACTGGAATCTGTCTGACTGTCTAAGGGATGAGTCCCCCATTCATGAGCCTACAGTGTACAGGGCTCAGTGCCAGCCAATGGGAATGGGAATGGGCAGGAGCAGGTTATATAGACACAGTCAGTGCTTCCAAAGTGTTTACCCTTTATTCAAGGAGAAAAGGCCTAAATGTCTCTAAAGGACACACGATGGGATCTGGTATATTGTAAGAGCCCTGACATTGGCTCAAAGACTTTAGTTCTGGTCCCAGCTCAGTCACCAGCTCATTGTGTGACTTATACAAGTCACAGAAGGACAGAATCAGAGAAGTGGAAAGGACATCACATCTAACCTGTACCTGGGTTCCCTAAAAGTACTCTTCCTGATATTCTAGGATTGTTAGAAAAGAGAATTTGGAGCTAGAAAGGACTTTATAAATCATGTAATTGAATTTACTTTTACAGAGGAAGAAATGGAAGCCCTAAGAAGGAATTACCATACCTAAAATCACAGGCACAGGAAGAAGCAGAGGCAGGAGCTGAATCCTCCTTCTCTGTGCCTCAGTTCCTTCTTTTGTCAAATGACAGGGTTGAGCCAGATGATCTATATGATAACTTTAAGCTTGAACATTCAATAGAGTTCCATTATACCTTTTTATAGCCCAGGAGAGCCAGAAGGTCATTGGGACACTTGACCATGGGGTTGGGAGTCAATAAGCTAAGAAAGGATAAGGATGATTGCAAAGACAAAAGAACAGAGAACTTACATTCACAACCATTTCTGAACTGGAAGAAATCAAGCCAGGGAGGATGGCCACACCACTCTCCATGATTGCTCTGTGGAACAAGCCTTTGGACATGGGTGACAGAACCTTGGGGAATAAAGCACAGCAGAGGGGAGTAGGAAACAGTCATGGGGACTTTTTCCCTACTGTGATTTTGAAAGCCAGGACTGTTCCTTACCCTGCCACACCCCTAAGGTAGCCATATAGGACAGTCCCAAACAGGGGCCTCTCTATGGGACCCTGGCCCTTGAGCCCTTTGGCACAGCCAGGCCTAAAATATAGTTAGATAGAAAAGAAGACTAAATAGCCTTGGCCATGGTCTTGAACTCTCTGGGTGGTTCAGTAACAGGGTATGAAAAGATGCCTGTGCTTTATAACACAGCAATGCTGTTCCAATGCCCTGCCTCCTTATAGGGCCACATTGTTTAAAGATTATGTAGAAAGCCCAGGTTGTTTAAATGACTTTAAATCCAACATTTTTCCCCACTATATCATGAAAATTTCCCATTTTCCCACCAGCTACTAGTTTTTTAGCATTATCCTTCCACTGAAGTCTTCCTCTCCTGCATTATCACAGCCTGGAGGATATGTCAGTGGTGTGCAAACTCCTGGGGGAGGTGGGCTACCAAGTCAGGAGATCTTTGCCTCTAAGACCCCGATTGAATTTTATGTTTGCCATATGAGGGCCAGTCATGTTAAGCTTTCAAACCTCATTGGCAAAGGCTGGAGAGAGAAGATCTGCAGTCACAACTGGTCACAAAGGCCACCTGAGGAGGCACAGAGAGGCCTTGAGCAGCAATGGGAGGAGGAGCACCTCAGTGGGAAGATCAAGATCCATTGGGTCTTAAATTATTTCATCATTACCTGGTGTATTTCTTTTGATCTTACTTAAAGTTGTCACTAAGGCTTTAAAAATGGATAACTCATCTTCTATCTCCAGTGAAGTAAGAGGAAGAAGGTCTTAGATAATCAGTTGGGATGAAGGCAGGAGAGTGTATTGGGGTCTCCAGATGAAAAGCAAGGGCAGATGCCAGTCTTAGAGAAAGAAGTCAGCAGCCCCAGTGGTTCTAGAGGGGGATGGATAAGAGAAGAGGAAGAAAAACTCTGTTCCCTGAGATTAGTTTTGGATACGAGGGCCCCTTCAAGTTGGGTTCATGTCTTTATCACCTACATGTGAGGAAACGCTCGTTCCCCCAGCAGACTCGCCAAAGATGGTCACAAGGTCAGGATCTCCTCCAAAGTAGGCAATGTTCTTCTGGACCCACCTCAGGGCAGCCACCTGATCCAGGTAACCCCAGTTGCCAGGTGCATGCTCATCCCCAGTGCTGAAAGTCAGATATTAGACAAGGTTGGAGAATTCTGAAGAAGGGCTCCAGGACCATACATGTATGAGATTAAAGACCATCCCTCTGCCTGGATAATGCAGACTACTGGACCTAGACCTAGCAAAACCAGTGTTCATCTAATGGCTGTGTGACCATGGCCTAGTCATTTCAGCCTTTGGTTGTTACCTCACCTGCAAAAAGGGGATAATAATAGCAGGTATCTCTCAGACTTATTGCAGGGATAGAATGAGACACTATTTATAAAGTGTTTTATGAACCTTAAAGGATAATAGAAATGCTAGCTGTTGTCTGTATTTTACAGATGTAAAGTGGTAAGACAGATCTTATACTCCCCCACTGGAAGGACTTCCAATGCAGGACTCTTTAGGGGCTCACTGTGCCTTCCAGGGGGAGCCTACTTAGTACTGCTTTCTTCCCTTCTCGCTTACTCCCTGATCTCTTCCACCTCCCCATCACCTGCCTTGCTCCCATTCTCCCTTCCCCCTCCTTTTTTAACTCTCCTTCCTGTTTTCCCTCCCCCTGTTAGAATATCAAATAAAGTCAAGAAACATTTGCTGAGCACCAATTATGTGCCAGGCACTATATCAGGCTCTGGGCATACAAAGAAAGGTAAGTATAGCTCCTCCCCTCAACAATTCTACAGTTTAATGGGGGAGACAGCAGGCAAACAGCTGCACCCTAACCAGATCTATAAAGGATAGATTGGACATGATCCAAGAGGGAAGGCCCTGGCAGTAAAGGAGACAGGGAAAGGCTTCTTGCAGAAGGTGGGATTAGCACCGATTCTTGGAGGAAACTAGAAGGAGGAGGAGTGAACATGGATTGGTTCAATGAAATATTCTTTTCCAGAATCAAGAAGGAGGCAGAGAATGTGGAGGAGCCTGAGCAGACTAGAGGTAGGAGGAGGCCATGAACTTCTCTCCATGAACTTTGCAATCTTACAACATGGTCCTGCTTGTTGTCCCCACACCCAATTCTCTACCTCCCAAGTATGACTTTCATTGGCAGCCCCTACTACTGGAATTGCTTGAAGGAAACAGAGAAGGCT
This sequence comes from Bettongia penicillata ogilbyi, assembly GCA_023548195.1. NCBI lineage: Eukaryota > Metazoa > Chordata > Mammalia > Diprotodontia > Potoroidae > Bettongia > Bettongia penicillata. The sequence continues at coordinate 2,660,983 of JAJHZJ010000373.1, read as the reverse complement.
CTAATCCCACCTTCTTTAAGACATCTCACCTACCCTCCTCTTCCTCTTCCTATACCCCTCACTGCTAGGGCTTTCTAGAGCAAGGGCCCCAGTTTATAGAAAATTGGTCCTGGGGAAGCTAGGAGAAGTGTGAGCTTTATTACCATGTGGTGCACCAAGCAAGCAAAAATGAAAGTGCCACACACACACACACACACACAGACGTACACACACAGACACTATATAGCAACCTGCATTAACAGAGATTTAGGACACTCACATGAGGGAGACTCCTACATAGCAAGATCTTAATTAGAATAAAACCTCAGAGTGGTGTCTCAAAAAGTCAGTCTTATCCCTGAAAGGGACATTTGGTTTGGTTGGGACTGGCAATCAGCATCACATGTGAGAGAGGGGAGTCTTAATCAGACCTGGAGGTGTTGGGGAAATTCCCCAGGATCCTCTGCTGATGCTGGACTCTGGGACTCCAACAGCAAGTGCCAGTACACAGCCATGCAGTCAGCTGGGAGTCTGTTCAGGAGCTGAGGTTACTCATAATATCAGAATAAGTCAGGCCATGTGAAAGTACTGGCTGTCTGTTATTGCTTAAATGTTTTATGGTTCTCAGGACCACTTACCCTGTGACTCTAGTTGGGGTGTTTTCACTTATAACAACAACATGACACAATGTATTTCAAAAATCACAATTGTCACACCTTCCCTCTGAGATTATCTCTTCATTATGTTGTATGTATTTTCTATCTGTATGTCTATTTACATGTATCTTATTAGAATTTAATTCCCTGAGGGTAGGAATTGACTTTCTTTTATGTTCCAAGGACTTGGCAAAGTGATTGGCTTAGAATAAGTGCTAAAAATTGCTTGTTAACTGTCCGACATACTGAATAAGAGGGTGATGGTCTGACCTGTCCTGTAGAAAGGTCATGGACAGCTGAGTGGAGGATGAACTGGAGCAGGGAGAGAAGAGGCCAACCAAACAAGCATTGTTAGTCCAACTGAAAGGTAGTGAGAGCTTGCACTGGAGTAGTGGTAGTGTCAGAGGAGATAAGTGGGTGTATATGAGAGATGTAGCAAAGGCAGAATCAATCCAACTTGGCATCAGATTGGATATGGGGAAAAGAGAGAGAGTAGTAGACAATGACACCTAGATTCCAAATCCAGGTGATTGGGAGGGTGATGTTGACTTTAACAAATAATAGGGACATTATGAAGAGGAAAGGGGTTGGTGGGAAAGAGAGAGTTCAATTTGGGGAATGTTGAATTTATTATATATGTATGTATATATATATGTATATGACATACATTTTGAGATAGTTGAAGATGGGATACTCTAGATCTAGTCTGGAGACTGGAAGCCAGACTGAAGAGAGTGAAGAGACTAAGTGAAAAGAATCAAGCTCTCTATCTATAAAACGGAGGAGATATATGAGTAGGGTTGGATGGATAGATAGATGGATGAAGTAAAATTGCTTGAGAACACAGGAGAGACATGGGCAAGTTTGTAAGCAGTAGGGAAGCAGTAGGGTGTTAGTGATTGGGGGCAGAGTGGTGCTAGAGAAAGCAGACATAGGGGACCAAGGGACAAAGGAGGGAGGGGAGAGAGAGACAGACAGAGTGACAGAAATCGAGAGAGAGAGACAGAGAGAGAGAGAGAGAGAGAGTAAAGAATAGTGAAAGTGAAAATGGTAGAAAGGGAAATTGTCTGGGAAAGATGAGATGGAAAGAAATCATTTGCATGTGCAGAAAGCATACCCTTAGTGAAGAAAAGGTCCACTGCCTCACATAAGACTGAGGTAAAGGAGGAGATCGTAACAGGAGACATCTGATCAATGTGAGATAAAGAGGAAGGGATATAAGGGGGCTCAGTGAATGGTATTACTTTCTTTTAGCAAAATATAAAGCAAGGTTCTAAGATGAGATGCTGAGGAGAAGGGGAGCCATGAGAAATTGGAGGAGGGATGCAAAGGTTTAGAAAAGCCAGTCTGAGAATTGATTGCAGAGGTGCAAAAAAGTTGCCTTGCCACAGTGAGGACCCAGTTAAGGTTATGGAACATTAATCTGAAAGAACACAGGCAACACAGTTTCATGATTTTCTCTAGCTTCATTCAGTCCTATGCACAAAAGAGCAAAAGGAGTAGATGATGGGAATAATCCAAGGCTGAGGGTTCACTTGGAAAGATTTATCACAGGGTAAGGGTCAGTGTAGAGATGAAGTGGGTTAAGATGGGTAAGAAAATGAGGATAATCAGGCTGGGATGATGACCTGGGAAAGAACTGAGGAGTGGGGTACTGAAGGTCATGGTAAGGATGAAGAACAGGGTTAGGAGTTACAAGGCAGAGAATCTAGTGGAATGGTAAGAGATTATAACAAGACAGAGGAATTTCAGAATTAATGAACATAGAAGTGAAACATTCATGAGTCAGGGTAAAATCAAGATTTCTGTTTATAGTTGATGTGCAGTGGAGGAGGAGGTTGGGAAAATGAATTCCCTGAGGAACTGGGGACTGAGAATGTTGAAGGGAATATTAAGATGAAGGCTGAAGTCTCTCACTATGAAGGTGGGAACTGAGAATGAGAGAAAGATTGTAAAGAAGGCATTGAACTCATTGAGAAAGGATGGAGAGTTTCCTAGAGGAAGGTAAATAACAGCTACTAGAATCTTGATTGGGTGATAAATAGGGAGTGAATGAACCTCAAAAGAGGAGAAGCTGCTGAGTGATAGTGGAAGAGGGCGTGTCTGGAAGTGGTTGTGGAAAACAAGGGGTGTTTTGGCTTCCCTGTGGTGGAGGAAAGAGTGAAAATGAAAATAGTGCTGGAAGTTTAATCAGAAATTTATGTTTATCATCATTCAACCATGCAGAGATCTGGGGGTTCATAAGGGAAAAAAATAATTGTACTCACATTTTACTGGGATCAAATCTCACCTGAAGAATCCAAGGACACCCAGTCTGTACTGGATGGTGACCACTACCACATTCTGGGAGGCAGATAATACAGAACCATCATACCAGGAAGCACTGCCGATAACGAGAGCACCACCATGGATCCACACCATCACCTGCACAAATCAGACATGGTTTTCCTTTCAGGAACAAATACCACTAAGCTCAGCTATGCTGGTCCCTTATGCAATAGGAAATTACTGTATCCTGTTTTCTTGTGACCTAGGATGAAGTACCTTTAAATCTGAGCAAATTCATTACCGAGATACTATCATTCAAGAGTGACAGGATTTGCATCTTTGCATCAGTGCTATCCTCAGGGAAGAGCCCACTTGGCTTGACTCAGAGGCAGGTCAGATGCTCCATAGAAGCTTTCTGGCAGAATCAGTTCCCCGAGGTCCTTGTGCTGCTGTGTAAAACACCCTCTTCCCAGAACATGGAAAGGAGGTAGGACTCCCATCTAATGAACACAAAACTAACCAGACAATAAAGAATGCGCACTGGGCAATAAACTCTCTGGGTCACATCATCTTATGGGTGTTTCAACTGTGGCCTCAAGGTCCTGTCTATGTAACAGTAACTGCTCTCTCAAAGCCAAGATAACCTGCCAGAATAGATTACCAGAACTAGGCTATGTATTCTATGGTTCTTACTTTTTTTAAAAAAAAAATATTTTACTTTATTTTAATTTATGGAATAAAATAAGGATTTATAAAACATAGCAAAATAAAAAACATGCACCTACAGACCTGCTATGTACAAATTGAGATTCCTTTGAAATATACAACAAAGTAATCAAAGTAAATTCTTTCTTTATTTTTCTTTTGTTTCTTACATGTTACTCACTTTATAGGGAGAAGGTTCAACTGATTAAAACCCATCTTTAAAAAGACTTTACCCCCATCTCCTGCCCATAAGCCTGTATTAAATCCTTCCCATTGTGTGTGCCTTGTGGAGATGGGATAGGGCAGGGAGGGATATCACCTCAGTCTTGTAGCACTGACATCAAACAGAATTCCCCAACTTTAGCATAGGAGACCACAGTAATTTTCAGCCAAGAATAAACTGTGGGGGAACATACCATCAGAAACCAGAACCAGTAAGATGTAGAGGAGGTAAATTGTATTCTTAAAACATGATGTTATTGCTGAATTGTGTGCAACAGTTTGTGACCCCACACTGGAACTCTTGGCAAAGATACTAGGGTGTTCTACCATTTTCTTCTCCAGTGTATGAAGGCAAAAGGGTGAAGTGATTGGCCCAGACTGACTGGAATAGTGAGTTCCCAAGTTTAGATTTGAACTCAAGTCTTCCTTTCTGCAGGTTCAGTGCTCTATCCACTGAGCCAACCAGTTCTGTGGATAGAGCATAATTCTAAGCATTAAATATGGGGTGAGAAACAGATTTTTTATTCTCCACTTCTAAAATTACAAGAGAAAGTCCTCCTGTTACTGTTCAGATGGAGCCATAGTGTTTTGAAAGTTTGGTTCCCTTTGTCAGTGCATTGGGAGGCTGAATGCCTAGGAGGTGCAGAGAGCTATAGGGGTTTTTTCTCACATGAGAAGATTCTTTCCCTTCTATAAAATGAAGGAAGCAATGAGTTGGAATTCTGTGGGGGCCATATTTGGGCATCAGGAAGTAGATAGATTGCTGCCATATAAGCAAATGAAAAGGACCAAATAATGGGCCCTGAAAAACCCAGACCATGGACTGGCTTGGCAAGGGCACATTTTACTATGAGCAGCTGGATGCATGGAGACAACAGGGAGCCCTTCATGCATGTAGATTTGCCTTAGACCTCCTTCCTTTGTATTATCATCGTGTTGGGTATGACTATCTGGGAATTCTATCTCAGATAGGATCATTGGATCATAGGTTTGAGATCTGAAAGGATTTTAGAGACTTCCCAGTGCAACATTCCCATTTGATAGATGAGAAAACTGAGCGAAGTTAAATAACTTGTAGGTCATATAGCTAGTAAGAGACAGAGCTGGGCTTTGACCTTAGGAATTCTCACTTTAAGTGCTATCCTGTTATTCTGTGGTTTGGTTGCTACTACAGGCATCTCCCCTCCCACCCTCCATACAAAAACAAACTCTTAGGGTATAAATAATGACGAATACTGTAAAAACAGATTCTTTCTAGTATAGCTGGACTAGACCCAGCCCTGCTAAATTTTGCCTGAGCAAACTCAGTTTCTCTTGGACAAAAGTTCTCTGCCCCATAGAACTGGGCAACTCACATGTCCCCTAACTTATGCCTTTCTTCCAGATGCCCCTTAGCCTCCTAGAAGCAATGGAAATCTATTCCTTGTTTCTCTTTGTAGTATAGGTGGCATTTCCTCCAGTTTTCTCATCCTCCAAGCCCTAGAGTATTCCAAATTCCAAATTCCTTTTATGAAAACAACTCTGATAATCCTGTAGTTAGTAACTTGTTCTGACTCTGTGGTATATTCATTCAATAAATTTCCTGAGCACCTACTATGCACTCAGCTCTGTGACTTTGAATAATACTAGGTCCCTCCTCTCAAAGTACTTTCAATCAATCAGAGGCAAGGGTAGGATATGGATCCAAAAACTATAATGCAGATTGATGTAATCTGTATTAGGAGGCAGCTAGGGGGCCCGGTGGATAGTCAGGAAGACTCATAGTTCTGAGTTCAAATCCAGTTTTAGATACTGACTAGCTGTGTGACCCTGGGAAAATCACTTCACCTTTTTGCCCTCAGTTTTCTCATGTGCAAAATAAGCTAGAAAAGGAAGCGACAAACCATTCCAGTATCTTTGCCAAGAAAACACCAAATGGGGCCAGAAAGAGTCAGGCACAACTGAAAAACGACTGAACAGCCAGAATGCAGTCTGTATAAGTGCCATAAGGTATAGGAGAAGTGTCATAACGGAGATCCAAGATAATGTTAAGGTAGCTCAGAGGAGAGCACAAAGATCCCCAGCACTAAGGGGAAGGGCTCCAGGATTGTAGGAATGCTTGTTGAATCTAACGTTGGTTTCTTGAGGTTCGGAGAAGGCTTCTGGGCAGATAACATTGAAGCAATTTGGTTCATTATCATTTATTTTAAGAAAGGAAGCCTGCTCTAGATGATAGAGGGCTATCCTTGGAGTGAGAAGGACTGGGTTCAAATCCTGCCTTGTTAGGAGATATGTGACCACAAAGAACTTACTTAACTTCTCAGTATAACAGACAAACCAAGACTCTAAGTTACAAAAGAGGTGCCTGTCTTCATCAACAGAGTTCCCACACAGGGAAATACCCTACAGCAATGAGATTGAAGGTCTGGATAGTATCAAAAAGTGTTTGGAAGGTCACACTTTATCAGTGTTTTGTTCTGCTTCTTTTGCAATAATAACCTTTGACAGAAATTGATATCATTCCAGATTATGGAACCAACTCCCTGAAGTTATTTCAGTCATTTTCAGTCATGTCCAAATCTCCATGACCATATTTGGGAATTTCTTGGCAGAGATACTGAAGTAGTTTGCCATTTCCTTCTCTAGCTCATTTTTCAGATGAAGAAACTGAGGTAAAGTGACTTGCCCAGGGACACACAGCGAGTAAGTGTCTGAGGTCAGATTTGATTTGAACTCAGGAAAATGAATCTTCCTGACTGCAGGCCTGGTACTCGATCCACCATGCCACCTAGGTGCCTTGAAGTATTAAGGAGGCAGATTGCAGCCTCATAGAAGCTAATATTTGCTAACAATGTGAGATTTTGCCCAAGAGCAGAGTCGATTGCTTTGAGAAGTAGTGAGCTCCCTGATCTGGACAACTTCAGTGAAGGCTAGAGTACTTGTCAGAGATATTTAGAGAAGATGACTGTTCCCATGCTGGTGGGACGAGGTCACCTCCAAGATCCCAATCTGTTCTGATGCCCTAGGATTCTCATCCCCTGCTGTGGAAGTTACAGAGATCTGACTTACCGGCAATCTGGCCCCCTCCTTTGCATGATCAGGAACATAGATATTGAGGTACAAACAGTCTTCAGAATTGGCAGTAAGAGGGACCTTCATTTTCAGGAACCTTACCACATTTTCTAGGAGAACGAGATCCTGCAAACACCTGTAAAACACAAGAGATGACAAGTCTAAATAGAATCATACAAAAATAAAAACAATAATAGAGTGATTTGGGACTTGCAAAGCAGTTTGTAAACATTATTTCATTTAACCATTACAATATCCTTGGGATGTAGGTGCTAATATTATTCACATTTTACAGATGGGGAAACTGAGGTAGTCTGAGGTGCAGTGACTTGCCAACATTTCACAATTCTTTTTCATTGTTTATTGAAATGTTTGCTTTTGATGGTCATTGTTAAATTGGAAACAAAGTATTTTTTTAAATTAAGTAATAAACCTTTGAAATCAAATTGATATTATGAAGAGGGGAATAGGTGAATACATCACTGAGTGTGAATGTCATGGAATGTTGCACTCTAAGAGTGGCTGAATGTGAGGAAGTCAGAAAAGCTGCTGCAAATAGAGGAAAGTGGAGCTAGACCAGCACCGTACAGCACAGTACAGTACAGTTCAGACCATGACTAGAAGCATTTTAACAAGGGCAACCCTGATGGCCACTGTGTCCAGTGGATTTTATTTGTTACAGAGGAACATTATATTGGAGGGTAGGAGGTAGGCTCGGGTATGGAATGGGGAATAAGTGTGGAATCCAAAGCAAAAGGGATCAAACTGCTTTAAAAGAAATACACCAGGGATCAGATTCAATGACCTCCAGCTTTCTGAGTCTATCAGTCTATGAGTTCTGACTTTGTTTTATATTAACTTTGTGACCTTGGGTGTGTCACCTAATCTCTGCCATTGATTAGTCTCCTCTGACCCTTCCTGACCGTTGGTGGAGTTTTTGTGGCAAAGATACTGGAGGAGTTTGCCATTTCCTTCTCCAGTTCATTTTACAGATGAGAAAATTGAGGGCAAAAAAGGTTAAATGACTTGCCCTCGCAGCTAGTAAGTTCCTGAAATCAAATTTGAACTCAGGACTTTCTGACTCCAGGTCCCATATTCTATCCACTGAACCCCCTAGGTGCCTTTAATCTTTCTTAGTGTTTGTTTTCCTATCTGTAGCAATATATCACTCCCTTACAGGTTATTGTTCTCTCAAGTCCAAATAAATGTGAACTATTACCATTAAACAATCAGTTGAGGCCTCACAGCCCAGGGGGAGATTGGAAATATTCATTACTTCAGCAAAAACTAAACAAATGTCTGCTGTGTACAGAGCACATGGAGACAAAATGTGGGCAAAACATGAGGGTGCCTTTGCCTTATGTGGTAAGGAGAGGATAGAGGAAGCTGCTTACATGGGTGGGTGAGCAACAGCATCTCTCACATTGCTCCATGAATCTGGTGGTTGTGGAGGAGAGAACCTCAGCACCCCCAAAGGGGGTTTGGCAAAGGGGATTCCCAGGAAAACATGGACACCTTTGTCAATTCCTTTGATACTGATTTGAGTTCCTCGGATCTGTCCAGACTCAGTGGTCCTGATAAGGTCATCAGCATGATACCCTGTGAACAAAGGGGAAAGAAATCCTCAGGGACAGAAGTTCAAATTGATGTCCAAATGCCCCTCTACACCCCCCCCCCCCCATTTTTCATCAGATGGGAAGGTAAATCTCTTATTTTTGCCGTGAATATTTTCATTTCCCTAAAAGATTTCCAGTTATGGGGAACTAACTCCAGAGTACAGCCATTTGCACTTTTACATGGCTCTGGCATTGACTCAGAAACTATCCAACTTTTGGGGATCTAGAGTATCCCCACACCCATAGTCCAGCTTAGGAAACCACAGAGCTACAAATCAGTGCCATATAGTTTGTCAGTATGATCCTACTGAACAAAGGCCTAATGAGCACCTTCTTTGGGCAAGGCCCTCAGCTCTGAATGGAGAATAAAATGGCAGGAATTTACATTCTCTGACAGAACAATGACCTGTGCACCAATAGCTAGGAATGGAGAGTTACAAAGGAGAGATCCTGGCAAAGAGGTAGGAAAAGATGTGAAGAGGGTCAGGAAAAGTTCTGAAAGGAGTGGCAGGGCTTAAGCTGGGTCTTTAATGAAGAGTCTTCAGCAGAGCTAAACTCGGAGAAGTGCTTTCTGGCCATGGGAAAGACAGCAGACAAAGAGGAGAGGCAGAGGAGGACAGGACAAGAAAGGCAGATGGAAAGTAGTTATAGTGGGCTACAGTATATGTCAGGAAGATTCTTCTTCCTGAGTTCCAATGCAGCCTCAGGCACTTCCTAGCTCTGTGACCCTGGACAAGTAACTTCACCTGTTTGCCTTCAGCTTCCTCATCTGTATAATGAGCTGGAGAAGGAAATGGCAAACCAACTCCAGTATCTTTGTCAAGAAAATCCTAAATGGAATCCCCAAGAGTCAGACACAATGAAAAGCAACTGAAAAACAACACAACAAATGTGAACAGAGTAGTAAGTAATAAGGCTGGAGACACAGAATAGTGGGTTTGGGCTCAGAGGATGAGGGTTCAAATCATAGCTTCCCATGTTTTGCCTGTATGGACTTGTGACAATTCCTTTCCCATCTTTAACTGTTCACAATATTCCTTAAGATTTCTCCCTGCTCAGTGGGGGCGGAGTGAAGATGGCGGAATAGAAAGATGCACGTATGCGAGCTCTGAACCCACAGCCCATATATTTAATGTAAGAAGAGTTCCCCAGAAGTTCTGGATCACGGCAGGGGGTGCAGAAACATAGTGGAAGAGATTTCCGTTCCAGAGAGCCCTGGAGAGCCATCCCCAGGGTCCGTCATGCCCCAGAAAGTGGACCCCACCCCAGCGCTGCCCTGGCCGCGGCCCCAGAGAAGCTGATCCGAGCAGGCTTCAGGGATGGAAGCTCCAGCAGCCTGGAAGGTCCCTCCGCCCACAGACTCTACAGGTCAGTGAGAGACATGCCTGGGCTCACCGAGAGGGGAGCAGGGTGTCTCCGTGGCTTGGGTCCCCTCGGGAGGAAGCAGCAGAGGCAGAGGCAGGGGCAGGAAGCGGCTGAGGCAGAGGCAGGGGTGGCGGCGGAGGCAGCAGCGGCATGGTCGTGGCGGCCTGAGACTCCCCCAGCAGCAGGCAGGATCTTCATTACTGAAAGTCTCTGCATAAACCACCTGAAGGAGCTGAGCCAGGGAGACGGCCCTGCCCCACCCGCTCCATTTCTGAAGGTCTCTGCATAAAGCCCCTGAGGGAACTGAGCCTGGGAGGTGGCCCTGCCCCCACCCCAGCACCAGAACTAAAGCTCCCATTGAATAGCAGCCACTTGCTGCGAAAAGCCCATTTGAATCTCAGACCCCAAGCACTAGCTGGGCGGATCTAGGCGGGGGTGGACAGGAATCTCAGAAGTCAAGTAACTGGCTGGGAAAATGCCTAGAAAAGGGAAGAAAAAGAAGACTACAGAGAGTTTTTTTGAACAGATGCGAATGATCCCGACTTTCGGGTCTGACGACGACGAGGACATATTCTTGCCATCAGGGAAAGACGTGGAGGGTGGGGCCTCGGTACCCCAGACACCCCAGGGGGATGTCGGGTGGGCTCAGGCCTTGGAAGAGCTCAAAAAGGATTTTGAAAAGCAAGTTAGACAGGTGGAGGAAAAATTGGGAAGAGAAATGAGAGAGATGCAAGAAAAGCATGAAAAACGGGTCAATACCTTTCTAAAAGAGACCCAAAAAAATGCTGAAGAAAATAACACCTTGAAGAATAGGCTCACTCAATTGGCAAAACAGGTTCAAAAAGCCAATGAGGAGAAGAATGCTTTCAAAAGCAGAATTAGCCAAATGGAAAAAGAGGTTCAAAAGCTCACTGAAGAGAATAGTTCTCTCAAAATTACAATGGAACAGATGGAGTCTAATGACTTTCTGAGAAACCAAGAAATCACCAAACAAAACCAAAAGAATGAAAAAATGGAAGAGAATGTGAAATATCTCATGGGAAAAACAACTGACCTGGAAAATAGATCCAGGAGAGACAATTTAAAAATTATGGGACTACCTGAAAGTCATGATCAAAAAAAAGAGCCTAGATATCATCTTCCATGAAATTATCGAGGAAAACTGCCCTGACATTCTACAACCAGAGGGCAAAATAAGTATTGAAAGGATCCATCAATCACCACCTGAAAGAGAAACTCCTAGGCACATTGTGGCCAAATTCCAGAATTCCCAGCTCAAGGAGAAAATCTTACAAGCAGTTAGAAAGAAACAATTCCAGTATTGTGGAAATACAATCAGGATAACTCAAGATCTAGCAGCTTCTACATTAAGGGATCGAAGGGGTGGAATAGGATATTCCAGAAGTCAAAGGAAGTAGGACTCAAACCAAGAATCACCTACCCAGCTAAACTGAGTATAATACTTCAGGGGAAAATATGGTCTTTCAATGAAACAGAGGACTTTCAAGCATCCTTGATGAAAAGACTAGAGCTGAAAAGAAAATTTGACTTTCAAACACAAGAATGAGAAGAAGCATGAAAAAGTAAACAGCAAAGAGAAGTCTTAAGGGACTTACCAGAAGTGAACTGTTTACATTCCTACATGGAAAGACAATATTTGTAACTCTTAAAACTTTTCAGTATCTGGGTAGTTGGTGGAACCACACACACACATGTAAACGCATGCACGCACACACACATACACACATGCACACACATACAGAGACAGAGAGCACAGAGTGAATTGAATAGGATGGGACCATATCTTAAAAGAAATTAAGGTAAATGGTGAGAGAGAAATGTAGTGGGAGGAAAGAGGGTGAAATGGAATGGGGTAATTATATGTCATTTAAGAGGCAAGTAGGAGACTTTTTAGTGGAGGGAAAAAGGGAAAAAGAGGAGAGCTGAGAAAAAAAAAACAAGAAGTTTACCCTCATCACATTTGACTAAAGGAAGGAATAAAATGCACACTCATTTTGGTATGAAAACCTATCTTACAGTATAGGAAAGTAGGGGAGAAGGAGATAAGCAAGGGGGGGGATGATGGAAGGGAAGACAAAGGGAGGAGGGAGCAATTTGAAGTCAACACTTGGGGAGGGACAGGATCAAAAGACAGAAGAGAAACAATGAGGGGCAGGTTAGGAGGGATGGTAATCCAATTAGTCTTACACAACACGACTATCAGGGAGGTCATTTGCAAACAGATAGGGCCTATATTGAATTGCCTGCCGTCCCAAAGGGAATGGGTGGGGAGGGAGGGATGGGGAGAATTTGAAACTCAAAGTTTTAGGAACAACTGTTTAATATTGTTGTTGTAACTAGGAAAGAAGACATACAGTTAATGAGGAATAGAAAGTCATCTGTCCCTACAGGAGAAAAGAGAAGATGGGGACAAGAGAAGGGAGGGATGACAGAAGAGAGGGCACATTGGAGATAGGGAAAATTAGATTGCTTGGTGTATTGAGGTGGGGGGAGGGGATAAAAGGGGAGAAAATTTGGAACCCAAAATTTTGTGAAAACGAATGTAAAAAGTTAAATAAATAAATAAATATTTCAAAAAAAAAAAAAAAGATTCCTCCCTGCTCTCCACCCCAGAAGTCAAAAGCTAAAGATTGCTTAACTGTCAGGGCACCTTGCCACACTCTGCCTTAATCAGAAGGACAAGGGTCAGGAATGCCTCTGAAAGATTAGCACACCCCTTTCATCAAAGGAGATCAAAGTATAGCCCAATATAAAATGCATGGGAGAGACTTTAACATACATTGGGTGGGCTTCATTTTCTCCTCTATAATAATAGTGGTTTAAAAGGATGAATACAAAGAAATTACCCAAAGCCTCCACCTAATGGGATAAGAACTCACTATTTGGCAAAAACTGTTAGGACAATTGGAAAACAGTACAGTAGAAACTAGGAATAGACCAACATCTCATATGATATACCAAGATAAGTTCTGTTGACCTAAAAACTTGGTTAAAGAAAAGGCAACAGGCTAAATGCATACATTTTATGATTTAATAAATTGAATCAAATTCCCACAAAGATAAGTTACATAGCACTATGGAGCCAGGATCAAATCTGCCTGACTCAGTACAGAAATTGACTGTTTTAAGTACATTTTGCCATGAGAAAGGAGCTCTCTTAGTTGAACAAATTGTAAATTTGGTAAGACATTTAACAAGGTAGTGTCAATTGGGTTTTATGATCCCAAGCTGTGAGAATCTCCTTTCTGTAACATATCTCTGTAAGGAGAAAACCCCACCACTCTGATGATAGACATCCTGTCCTAAACAGGTCTTTGAAGTTGTGGACACAAAAAAAGGGTATTTTAACAGAGTTGACAAAGCTGAAATTACACCCCAGGACATCTGTGTTTTTCCTTATCACTAAGGTACCATGAGAAGAGTCTGGTAAGGAAGTCCCATTTGCTTGCTTGACAACAAAAGGCATTCTCTAAGTTAAACAAAGGAGACTATTAGGTCCAGACTCTTCTTAATTCAAACTCTGGCCTTCACTAAAATCTAAAGTTTATATCAGAGGATTATCAAGGTCCAGACCCTTCAAGCTCTGGCCTTTACTAAAATATAGAGTTTATATTAAACGATTATCAGTTTATAATGTGTACATGATTTAGACATAAAGGGTGATACCATAAGCAAATCAAAAGAGCAAGGTTTACCTGTCAGATTGCTGGGAAAGGAAAGAGTTCATAGAGACAGCAAACATTGTAAATGCAAAATGTATCATTTTGATTATGCTAAATTAAAAAGGTTTTGCACAAATAAAACCAAGACATCAAGATAGAAATAAAGCAGAAAGATGGGGAAAAAATTTTATAGTGTTTTATAGTTTATAGTTTTCTGATAAAGGTCTCATTTCTCAAATATATAGAGGACTGAGTCAAATGAACAAGAATGCAAGTCATTTCCCAATTGATAAATGGTCAAAGGATATAAACAGGCTATTTTCAAATGAGAAAATTAAAGCTACCTGTAATTATGCTAAAAGATGGTCTAAATCACAATTGATTAGAAAAATGGAAATAAAAAAGCTCTGAGGTACTACCTCACACCTATCAGGTTGGCTAACATGACAAAAAATGAAAATGATAAATGTTGGAGAAGATGTGTGGATACTGGGACACTAATGCACTGTCTGTGGAATTAACTGATCCAACCATTCTGGAGAACAGTTTGGAATTCTGTCCACAGGATAATCAAAGTGCATATTCTGTGATCGCAACGCCACTACTAGGTCTGTATCCCAAAGAGATCTTAAAAAGGGGAAGGGACCCCCATGTACAAAAATGTTTATAGCAGCTCTTTTTGTGGTAGCAAAGAATTGGAAATTGAGGGGATGCCCATCAATTGGGAAATGGCTGAACAAGTTGTGGTATATGAATGTAACGGAATACTATTGTTCTATAAGAAATGATGAGCAACTGGATTTTAGAAAAACCTGGAAATATTTAGGTGAACTGATGGTGAGTGAAGTGAAGAGAACCAGGACAACTTTGTATACAATTATAGCAACATTGTGTGATGACCAACTATGATTGACTTAGCTCTTCTCAGCCATACGCTGATCCAAGATAATTTGATGAAACTCAAAATGGGAAATGCTAACCACATCCAGAGAAAGAACTATGGAGTCTGAGTTCAGGTTAAAGCATACTATTTTCACTTTTTTTTTGTTTTTTTTTTTTTGTGGCTTTTCCCTTTTGTTCTGTTTCCTCTTTCACAACATGACTAATATGGAAATGTTTACATCCTTGCACCAGTGTAACCTATGTGTGATTGTTTGATGTCTTCAGAACAAGGAAGGGGAGTCAGGAGGGTTGAGAAAAAATCTGAAACACATGTTGAAAAATAACTTTACAAGCAATTGGAAAAATATATTTAAAGAAAAAGAGAAAAACAAAATAAACAAGCTGTGCCACATTTTCTCATGCAAATGCTGAGGACCACTTTTCAGTCAGTAAAAAGATCCTCCCCCCCAATTCTCACGTCTTATCTACCTCCTTGAAAATGATTCAGCTTTACATCTTCCCCCCCCCCCCACCAGCAGCTAATAGAAGAGTTTTTGTACATAACACACATGGAGAGGGCATGAATTTCTCAGCAGCAAACCTAGTTTCATTCCCTGAAATCAAAGTAAGAATAACCCTTCACCCCCAGCTCACCCAGGGAGGGTAACAAGAGAAAAAAAACAATGCACAAGCCCCTTATCTCCAATAGGAAAATCAAAGGACTCCTCCCATGTCCAGAAATCATTGCCTACTCTGGGTCAGCCTGGGAGAGCTGCTCACCTGGAGCTTGAATCAGGAGGCCCAGAACCCCCAAAATCAGGACCTTGGGCAGCAGGAAAATCTTCCACATCTTTTCTTTTCGAACAGCTTTCTGGTTATGCCTAATCAGGTCCCTGGCCTCCTCTTATATACAAAAAGAACTCGATCAAAGGGCATTCCAGGTGAACTGGGGGTAAGGGCTACTTAATGAACTTCTTCCTCACAACTTGGCTTAGAGTTACTTAAAAAAAATTAGACTGAATCTCTAAAGGCTAAAGACAAGTCTGAAAATTCACCCATCTAGCAGGGATATCCTGCTCATTGTATAGTAACAGGCTCTCTGGAAAAGAAAAACAAACAAATGTATCCTTGACATGCTTTTAAATTTAATCTGCATTAGTAGCACTTTTTCTAGCACTTTCCTAA
Source organism: Bettongia penicillata ogilbyi (assembly GCA_023548195.1). Classification (NCBI taxonomy): domain Eukaryota; kingdom Metazoa; phylum Chordata; class Mammalia; order Diprotodontia; family Potoroidae; genus Bettongia; species Bettongia penicillata. The sequence continues at coordinate 2,645,371 of JAJHZJ010000373.1, read as the reverse complement.
GTCATTACAAAGAATAAAACAATAGATCAAGCCCAGACCTGTAGGATTTTCTGATCTCAGAGGTGCCAATTTAGTAACTGGTTTAAGAGAGTCAGTCTGAGCTTCTCCTACCCCTTCAACTGAAATGTCAAGGGCCAAAATTCAAGTTACACAACCGAATCACGCTCCCTCCTATTCTCTGGAGTCTTCCATGACCTTTCTTCCCTTGAAGCTTTTCAGTAGTTTTTCAGTTGTGTCTGACCCTTCATGACCCCTTTTGGGGTTTTCTTGGCAAAGATAATGGAGTAGTTTGCCATTTCCTTCTCCAACTCATTTTACAATTGAGGTAAGTGAAGTCAAGTGGATTAAGCGCCTTGTCCAGGGTCACAGAGCTAGGAAGTGTCTGAGGCCAGATTTGAGCTCAGGAGGATGAGTTTCCTTGACCGCAGGCCTGCACTCTATCCTCTGTGCCACCCAGCTGGTCCCTTGAACCTCTAAGACTCCTATATTCTTGCTCTCTTCCCTCAGAACAGGCTATCTCCCCAGTACTGTATGGGGTCCTCTAAGCACCTTACTCCATATCATGCCTCTGCTCAACTAAGAAGATTACTGTTATTGTTGTTATAAAAATAATGATGATGATATTGGCTAACATTTATATGGCCCTTTAAGTTTTACCAAGAACTTTGTATACATTATCTAATTAAATCTTCACAATTCTGGAAGATAGAGCAATTATTCTCCCCATTTTACAATTGAGAAAATTGAGACAGGCAGAAATTAAACGACTTGCCCAGGGTCATACAGCTAGTTAATTGTCTGAGGCAGGATTGGAATGTAAATCCTCCTGTCCCTAAGTCCACTACTTTGACTGTTCCTCTCTGTTGCTTCCAGAAGTCACTCTACTGCTAGCACTGAGCTGCCCTTCCTTTAAAGGTCACTTGCTCCAGGGAAATCACCCCATCCAGATGCCAGAGGTGGCTGTCTACACTAACTACTGGCACCTACATCACTCTTCCTGTTTTCTCAAACAGAGCAGTATCTGATCCATAGACTTCCTCTCCCTCCACCCCCTGCCCTCATACTGGAAGACTGTTTCTACAAAACCTCTAGCCTCACAGTTAATCAAACTTTACATCTACTACAATTTGCACCTTCACTTCACCTCTGTTACGCAGAAGTAGACAGCATGACTGCCCAGTGGATAGAACACTGGACCTGAATTCAAAAAGACCTGAGTTCAAGTCTGACCTCTAACACCTACAAGCTGTGTGATCCTGGCCAAGTCACTTAACTTCTGTTTGCCTCAGTTTCCTCATCTGTTAAATGAGGATTATATTAGTGCCCTCCTTCCAGGGTTATTGTGAGGAACAAATGAGATCATGTGTTATGTACTTTGCAAACCTTAAAGCAATCTATAAATCCTAGCTATTATCATCAATCTCAACATTCAACCTCCATGACCTAAGACTCTGAAATTTACTTTTCTAGAACATGATCCTAAGGAACTTCCTCTGGACTTTCTGCCATTGTATGGGAACCAATGGTCAGTCCATTATCTATCTCTCGTATACAGATACATGATAGCTAGCTAGCTAGATAGACATATAATATTTTTCCCAACTACATGTTAAAACAATTATTCATCATTTCTTTAAAAGTTTTTAGTTCCAAATTCTATGTCTCCTTCCTCTCCCCTCCTTGAAATGATAAGCAATCTGATATAGGTGATACACATGCAATCATGTAAAACATTTCCCATTTATCCCTGTTTCTTACAGCATGATCAACTCACCTCCTTTTTCCAGGCATATGTTTCTTTGGGTTGAAGAAAAATACTAATATTTGACTCCATTTTAGGTACAAGTCTGACAGAAACAATTTTATTTCATTTAACATTTATCTAACAAGCAAGGCTTTTCTGAGAGAGAGAAAGAGAAAGAGAGACAGAGACAGAGAGAGAGACAGAGAGAGACAGAGAGAGAGAAGGAGGAAGAGGAGGAGGAAGAGAGAAGAGAAGAAAAGAGAAAGAAAAGAGAAGGGAAGAGAAGAGAAGAGAAGAGAAGAGAAGAGAAGAGAAGAGAAGAGAAGAGAAGAGAAGAGAAGAGAAGAGAAGAGAAGAGAAGAGAAAAATCCAGATGGAGTCACCAAGAGTTGGACATGATGTAAAACAACCAAACAACAGCACCATAAATGTAAATCAAGTAGTGGGTGACAAGGCTGGATGCAGAGTACTGGATTTAGGCTCGGAGGATAGGGGTTCTAGTGACAGCTCTTCCATTTACAGATTGTGAGAACTTGTTACAGTTCCTTTCCCTTTCCTACGCCTGTTTCCTCTCTGATTAAATGAGAAAAGGGTACTGAATTCAATGGTCCTATAGTCCAAGAGTTAGAGACTGCACAATTGTCAGGGCACATGGCTACCCTCTTCCTGAATCAGAAGGACATGGGTCAGGCATGCCTTTGAAAGGTTAACACTCCCCTTTTATCAAAGGAGATCAAAGTATAGCTCAATATAAAATGCAGGGGAGAGTAATATAAATCAGGTGGATTTCAGTTTCTCCTCCATAATAATAGTGGTTTAGAAAGAGGAAAATAAAGAAACTACTGAAAGACCCTACCTTCTTGGATAAGAACTATTTGACAAAAACTGTTTAAAAAAACTGGAAAACAGAATGGCAGAAACTGGGCATAGACCAGCATCTCACATGGTATGTGAAGATAAGGTCAATATTGGAATATGATTTAGACATAAAGGATGATACCATAGGCAAATTAGGAGGGCGAAGAATAGTTTACCTGTAAGATCTATGGAGAAGGGAAGAATTTATGACCAAACAAGAGAGAGAGAACATCACAAAATGCAAAATAGATCATTTAGATTGCAATAAATTAAAAAGGGTTTGCACAAATAAACCAACACATCAAGATTAGAAATAAAGCTGAATGACTGGAAAGAATTTTTGCAGCTAGTGTTTCCAATAAAGGCCTCATTTCTCAAATATACAGAGAACTGAGTCAAATTGATCAGAGGACAATTCATTTCCCAATTGTTAAATGGACAAAGGATATGAACAGGCTATTTTCAGATGAAGAAGTTAAAGCTATCTGTAGTCATACTAAAAAGATGCTCCAAATTACAATTGATTAGAGAAATGCAAATACAAATAATTCCGAGGCACCACATCCATCATATTGCCTAACATGACAAAAAAGGAAAGTGATAAATGTTGGAGGAGATGTGGGCAAATTGGGACAATAATGTACTCACTATTTGTGGAATTAACTGTTCCAACCATTCTGGAGAGCAATTTGGAATTCTGCCCACAAGGTAATCAAATTGTGCTTATCCTGTGATCTAGCAATGCCACTTCTAGGTCTGAAGGCCAAATAGGTTATAAAAAAAGGCAAAGGATATGCATGTACAAAAATATTTATAGTAGCTCTTTTTCTATTGGCAAAGAATTGGAAATTGAGGGCATTCCCGTAGACTGACAAATGGCTGAATGTAATACATGAATGTCATAGAATAAAACTATTGTGCTAAAAGAAATGATGAGAAGGTAGATTTTAGAAAACTCTGGAAATGTTTAGATAAATTGATGCTAAGAAGAGCCCCGAAAATATTGTGCACAAGAACAACAACATTGTGCAATGATCAACGATGCCTGACTTAGCTCTTCTCAGCAATATAATGATCCAAGGCAATTCCAGAAATGCTACTCACCAGAGAAAGAGCTACAGAATCTGAATACAGATGGAAGCACACTAGTTTCACTTTTTTGTGGCTTTTCCCCTTTTGTTCTGTTTCCTCTTTCACATCATGACTAATGTGGAAATAGTTTACCTGATTGCACATGGATAACTTATATTCAATTGCTTGCTGTTTTGGGAACAAGGAATGGGAGGAAGGGGGTGGAGATAAAATTCAAAAATCAAAATTGTGTTAAAAATGAATGTTGAAAACTATCTTTACAGGTACTTGGAAAAAGTACTATTAAAAAAGAAAGAAGGAAGGAAAGAAAGAAAAAAAGAAAATAAAGTTGTGCCACATTTTCTCATGTGAACAATGAGTTTCTATTTCCAGTCTGTAAAAGGTCCTCCCCCCAATCCTCATTCTTATCTACCTCCTTGAAAATGACTCACTTTTCTCTCTCCCCACCACCACACCAGAGGTTTATTAGAAGAGTTTCTATACATAACACAGGGAGAGGGCTTCAATGTCTCGGTAGCATACCTAGTTTGGCCGCCTGAAATAAAACTAGCAATAATCCCCAGCCCTCTCACCTAATCAGTCAGTGAGGGCAACAGGAGAAAAAAATAGCAAAAGTCCCATATCTCCAATGGGAAAATCAAAGGACTTCTCCCATGTTCCCCCAGAAGTAATGCGCTGCTCTCAGGGTCAGTCTGGCAGAGCTGCTCAGCTGGGACTTGAATCAGGAGGCCCAGGATCCCCGGTGTTAGGACTTTGGGCAGCAGGGAAGTCTTCCACATCTTTCCCCCTGCACAGGTTATGCCAAATCAGATGCCTGGTCTGGCCTTACATACAAAAAGAACTGGATCAAAGGGCACTCGTGGGGGGAACTGGAGTGAAGTGTTACTGAATTTGGCACAAGGCTATTTGAAAAAAGTTAAACACAGGTATGAAAATAAATCCATACAGTAGGAATATGCATAATAACAGGCTCTCTGGAAAACAAAAACAGATAAATGTATTCATGACATGCTCTTAAATTTAATTTATATTAGCAACATTTTTTCCAACACTTTCCTAAGTCTAGACAAAGAATAAAACAATAGATCAAGCCCAGAACCATAGGATTTTCTAATTCCAGAGGTGCAAAGTTAACAGTTGGTTCATTAGATCCAGTTTGAGCCCTTTAACTGAAGAGTCAAGGGTCAAAACTCAAATTACACAACCTAAGCCCCCTCCCTCCTATATTCTGGAGACTTTCATGACTTTTCCTCCTTGAAGTTCTTCAGTAGTTTTTTAGTTGTGTCTGACACTTCATCTTGGTAGAGATATTGGAGTAGTTTGCCATTTCCTTCTCCAACTCATTTTACAGTTGAGGAAAATTAAGCCAAGTGGGTTAAGTGACTTGCCCAGGGTCACAGAGCTAGGAAGTGCCTGAGGCTAGATTCGAGCTCAGGATGATGAGTCTCCTTGACTGCAGGCCTGGCACTCTATCCTCTGTGCCACCTAGTTGGCCCCTTCAACCTCTAAGAGTCCTGTATTCTTGCTCTCACAGAAGCCTGAATTCCCTCAGAGTAGGCTATCTCTCCAGTACTGTATGGGGTCCTCTAAGCATCATGCATAAAAATTATTATGATGATATTGGCTAACGTTTATATAGTCCTCTAAGTTTTGCAAAACACTTTACATATATTATTTAGTTAGATTTTCACAAAAATTCTGGGAGATAGAGCAGGTTTCATCCCCATTTTATGATTGAAAAAGAAAAATTGAGGCAGGCAGAAATATAATTAATTTCCCAAGGTCACATAGTTAATTGTTTGAGGCAAGCTTGGAGTACAGCTCCTCAAGTCTCCAAATTCAATCTCTGGTGCTTCCAGGAAGTCCCTCTGCTGCCAGCACTGAGCTAATTTTACAGGTCACTTGCTCCATGAAAATCATCCCATTCAGATGCCAGTGGTAATTATCTACTCTGTCTACTGGCACTTACATTAGTCTTCCGCTTTTCTCAAGCAAATACTTGGCTCAGAAACTTTCTCTCTCTGCCCAAACCCCTGCACTCATGTTGGAAAATTTTTACATATATGTTGCTTCTCCTTCAAAAATTCGAGTCTCCAAGATAATCAAATTTTACATGAATTACAATCTATGCCTTCACTTCACCTCTGTCACACAGGTCATATCCATTACTGCAGCTACATTGCACTATGGATAGAGTACTCTGCTGGGAGTCAAGAAGACCTGTGTTCAAACCCGGCCTCAAACACCTACAAGCTGTGTGATCCTGGGCAGTGTACTTAACCTCTGTCTACCCGAGTTTCCTCATCTCTAAAATGAGAATTACATTAGTGTCTCCCTTTCAGGGTTATTGTGAGATCATGTGTTATGTAGTTTGCAAACCCTAAAGCACTCTATACATGTTAGCTATTCTTATTGATCTCAGCATTCAACCTCCATGACCTAAAATTCTGAAATTCACGTTTCTAGAACATAGTCTCTTATCCTCCCATCACCCCTTCCCCACTCCACCTCCCTTCTCTTAAAACCCTTCTCTGGTGGCCTCCATTTATTCTACATCATCCTGTTTTCCTAGTTCAACACTTTGCTCTGGCTTCCTTTTTCTCCCTTCTCAATCTTGATCCCACTGATGACTGTCTGCTGCCTGTGAATCCTTTTATTTCTCAGCTGAAGGACTTCCAATGGATGTCCTGCCATTGTATGGGAACCAATGGTCAATCCATTGGCTATCTCTAGTATACAGATAGATGATAGCTAGCTAGCTAGATAGATGTATAATATTTTCCCCAATTACATGTTAAAATAATTTGTAAACATTTTTTTAAAATTCTAAAATTCCAAATTCTATCTTTCCTTCTGCTCTCCCCTATTTGAAATAGTAAGCAATGTGATATAGGTAATACATGTGCAATCCTGTAAAACATTTCCATATCAGTCATTTATCCCTGGTTCTTGCAGCATGACCAACTTACCTCCTTTTTCCAGGCATATGTTTCTTAGAGTTGGAGAAAAATACTAATATTTTACTCTACAAGTCTGACAAAAACAATTTTATTTCATTTAACATTTATCTAACAACCAAGTCTTTTGACAGAGACAGAGACAGAGGGAGAGAGAGACAGAGAGAGGAAAAGAGAAGAGAAAGGAAGAGAAGAGGAGGGTATTGAAGAAGACATGGAATCAAGGGAGAAAGACACAGGGAGAGAGAGAAAGAGGAGAAGAGAAAAGAAGAGAAGAGAAGATGAAGGAAAGGGAAAGGAGAGGGAGTTGCAGAGAGAAAGAAACATGGAAAAAGAGAAGAGTGGGAGGTGAGGAGAGGGAGAGGAAAAGAGGGGGAGAGAGACAGAGTCAGAGAGTGAGAGATATACACACACAGAGAGACATAGAGAGAGAGACACAGAAAGACAGAAAGAGATACAGAGAGAGACAAAGAGACAGAAATATAAGAGAGAGAAAGGGAGATGTCTAAACTAATATAGTTCTTCCATATCCTCTAACAGGTCACCCTAATCCAAAATGACTTGAGATAACCTTTCTAGGAATCTTGAAAAATGACACAATTTAAAAATTCAGTTTGGAGGTTAACATTCCAAAGTAGTAAGTAGTCCCTAGTCAGTTTCTTGACTGATCACTTTCTTCATGCATTCTCCCAGGGTAAATAAAGGAACTCCTTTCTTTGGCTCCATATTCTAATCCTTTCTCAATGGAGAAGAATGAATTCCAGTTCCCATCACTTCATGAGGCAAACCAAGAGGAGACTGCTCCATTCAATAATAAAAATAACAGGTGGTAATTTTATAGCCCCTTAAGTTTTCAAAGTAAAATGCTATCTTGGGTTAAAGTATTTTTTCATATGGCTACAGATAGCTTTGCTTACTTCATTTGAAAACTGATCATATTTTTTATCATTTATCAGTTAGGAAATGGCTCTTATGCTTGTAAATTTGAGTCACTTCTCTGTATGTTTGAGAATTTAGGCCTTTATCAGAGAAAACTGTTTCAAAAAAGTTTTTTTTTTTTTAGTATTGCTGTTTCTCCCTCCATCCTATTCCCCCCATGTTTATTCTCTTCTTATTCTCCTTTCATCCTGTCCCTCTTCAAAAGTGTTTTGTTTCTGACATCCCCCTTCCCCAATCTGCCCTCCTACTTTCTTGCATGGTAAGATAGATTTCTATACCCAATTTTGTATGTATGTTATTCCCTCTTTGAGACAATTCTGATGAGAGTAAGGTTCACTCACTCCCCCTCACCTCTCCCTTCTTCCCTTCCATTGCAAAAGCTTTTTCTTGCCTCTTTTATGTGAGATGATTTACCCCATTCTATCTCTCCTTTTCTCTTTCTTTCAGTACATTCCCCTCTCATACCTTAGTTTTATTTTTTGGGTGTCAACCCTTCATATTCAACTCATACCTGTGCACTCTGTCTATATATGCTCCTTCTAGCTACCTAAAAATTAGAAATATCTTATGAGTTACAACTATCATCTTCTCATGTAGGAATGTAAGCAATTAAAATTATTAAGCCCTTATGATTTTCCTTTCCTGTTTACCTTTTTATGCTTCTTTTGAGTCTTGTATTTGAAAGTCAAATTTTGTCTTCAACTTTGGTCTTTCCATCAAGAATGCTTGAAAGTCCTCTATATCATTGACTATCCCTCTTTTCCCTGAAGGATTAGGCTCAGTTTTGCTGGGTAGGTAATTATTTGTTGTAATTCTAGCTCCTCTGTCCTCCAGAATATCATATTCCAAGTCCTCCAATCCCTTAATGAAGATGCAGCTAAATCTTGTGTTCTTCTGACTGTGGCTCCAGTATACTTGAATTGTTTCTTTCTGGCTGCTTGTGATATTTTCTCCTTGATCAGAGAACTCTTAGAATTTGGCTATAATATTCATGCAAGTTTTCCTTTTGGAATAATTTTCAGGAGGTGATTGATGGATTCTTTCTTTTTTTATATTACCCTCTGCTTCTAGAATATTAGGGCAGTTTTGCTTGATAATTTCTTGAAAGATTGTGTCTATGTTCTTTTTTTATCCTAGCTTTCAGATAGTTCAATAATTTTTAAATTATCTCTCCTACATTTACTTTCCATGTCAGCTGTTTTTCCAATGAGAAATTTTGCATTGTCTTTATTTTTTTCATTCTTTTGGTTTTGCTTTATTTTTTCTTGATTTCTCATAAAGTGATTAGCTTCTAAAACTCTATTCTAATTTTTAAAGAATTATTTTCTTCAGTTATCACATGGTCCTCCTTTTCCATTTGGTCAACTCTGCTTTTTAAGACATTCTTCTCACTGGTTTTTGGGCCTCTTTTATCCTTTGGGCTAGCCTCTGTCTTAAGGTGTTATTTTCTTCAGTATTTTTTTGTGTCTCTTTTACCAAGGTGAGGACTCATTTTTCCTGATTTTCTTGCCTCCCTCTCATTTCTCTTCCCAATTCTTCCTCTACCTCTGTTACTTGATTTTGAAAATTTATTGTGAGCTCTTCCATGGTCTGAGACCCATTCATATTTTTATTGTTTTTAAAAATAATTTATTTGTTTTCAGTTTTCAAGAATCACTTCCATAAGTTTTAAATTTTCTCCCCCTCCTTCAACCTTCCCTCCATGAAGTGGCACGCAATTTTCACATTAGTCATGTTGCATAGAAGAATAAAACAAATGAAAGAAACCATGAGAAAAAACCAAAGCATAACATAGGAGATGATAGTCTGCTTCCTTCTGCATTCAGATTCTATAGTTCTTTTTCTGGATGTGGATGGCATTTTGTATCAAGTCCTTTGGGTATGTGTTAGGTCCTTGCATTGCTGTGAAGGGTTAAGTCTATCAGAAACAGTCTTCATACCTTGTGACTCTGTGCATGATATTACCCTGATTCTACCCATTTCACTCAGTATCAGTTCATATAAGTCTTTCCAAGTTTTTTTGAAGTCTGTCTCTTCATAATTTCTTATAGTACAATGGTATTCCATTATATTAATGTACCACATTATTCAGCCCTTTCCCGATTGATGGGCATCCCCTCGATTTCTAGTCCTTGGCCAAAAGGAGCTGCCAAAATTATTTGTGTACATGTGGGACCTTTTCCATTTTTATGATCTCTTTGGGATACAGCCCTAGAAGTGATATTGCTAGTGCAAAGGGTTCATTTATATATTTTTTGGAGGCTTTGGATGTCATAGCTTTGACTTTGTTGTGTTCTTCTGAGCATGTGTTTTGATCTTCCTTGTCACCATAGTAACTTTCGACAGAGTGTTTTTTTCTGTAGTTTGCTCATTTCCCCAGCCTAGTAGTTGACTTTGAACTTTTGAACTTTGAACTACTTAACTCTTTGTTAAGTAGAACACTGCTTCCAGGGTGGAAGTGTCACCACCCCAAGTTTCAGAGATTTTATGCAGCTGTTTGAGAGATGTTTCTAGGGACCTGTAAGATTTTAGTTCTTCCAAGGTGGTATGATCTAAAGAGAGGTATTTACTCCTCCCCTGGCCTGTGCTCATCTGTGAGTGACAACAAGCACTCTTTTCTGCCCTGACACTGTGAAGAGCATCCCACTTCTACCTCTGCTGTGAGCTCAGCTCTGCTATTGCTCCTCCTCATGCTAGGACTGCCACCTGGGACCTGTATTGGTGTATGGGGAAAGCAACAGAGTCCTGTTCCAATGTTAGTAAAAAGAACTCTGTAATCTCCTTCTCAACAGTTGTTCCAACACCTTACCATCTGTGTATTCAGAACTCTGAAAGCAACTGCTGCCACTGCTGATTCAGTGGCTCCCTAGGCCTCCTGCAGCTTGGCTGGGGCTGGGGCTATGCCAGCACAGTCAGTGCTGGACTGTACTCCACTGTCACCCAGATGAGACAGACCTTTCCTGCTGACCTTCCAAGTTATCTTTGGCATCTGTGAGCTGAGAGGTCTGAAAACTGCCACAGCTGCCACTGATTTGGTCCCCTGAAGCCTGCTCTGGCTTTGCTGGGGCCCTGTCTGTATTGGCACAGACTGTTTTGCACTGTGTTCCTCTCCCACCTTCGTACAACAGACCTTTCCTGTTGACCTTCCAGGCCATCTTGTGCTGGAATTTTGTTTCACTCTGTCTTTTGGTGGGTTTTGAAGCTCTAGAATTTCTTTAGAGTCATTTTTTGAAGCTATTTGGAGAGGTTTATTAAATTGTTAATGAAGTTACTGGAGAGGGAGAGCTCAGACAAGTCCATTACTTTATTCCACTATCTTGTCTCTGCCTGTTGAAATGTTATCGTAACTGATCCTCACAAAAAACCTGGAGGGTAGGTATTAGAATGATCCCCATGTTACAGATGAGAAAGCTGAGAACCTCAGAGGTTAAGTGACTTGTCCAGAGTCACACAGCTAGTGAATGTTTGAGGCAGGATTTGAACAGTGCTAAGCCCTTGTAATACAAGTACGAGCAGAAAGATACCCAATGCTCTCTGGGAGTTTATATTCTGATGGAGGGAAACAACACCCAAAGGATGGGAGGAATAGGAGAGGGGGAAAGAGGAAGGTACTATTCAGAAAGTTCCAGGAGAATTCTGTATGTGGTATGGAAAGAAATGAAGATATGGTTGGCTGGGGTCTACTCCTTCAAATGGAGGTTTGAAGGCAGAAGCCAGTATCCCATCAGGCCATCCATTCTACTTTTGAACAGGTGTAATTCTTAGTACATCTTTTCTGGTATCAGGCCTCATTCTGCCCCTTTGCAATGTCCCCCTAGCCTTGCTGGTCCTGCCCTTTGGGGACCAAACAGACAATTCTTTCTTCAATTAATTAAATTTATTTGCCATGTTCCACAATCACTACCATACAACTTAGATTATTATTTTTCAATAATAGTAGAATCACTAAGTCCTGGCAACTGATTGGATAGGGGGGAAAGAGTGTGTGCAATGGACGATGACACCTAGAAACAAGCCCAGGTGACTGGGAGAATGATGGTGTAATTTTTGATGGTGTATTTTTAAATAAATAATAAGGATGCTATGAATAGGAGATGATTTGGTGGAAAAGGGAAAGCATTTTGGAAATGTTGAATTTATAATGTATGACAGACATACATTTTGAGATTAATGAGATGGGATACTGTAGCTCTCTGGTCTGGAGATTGGAAGCCAAACTGGAGAGAGTGAAGAGTAAGAGAAAATATTCAAGCTATAAAAATATTCAAGCTATAAAAGTCTAGTCATAAAAGGTAGGAGATGTATGTAATGATAGCTAGTGGGGATGCAAGAACTGGTGGATGGATGGATCCAGTAATGTTTTTTAAGGACAGAAGAGAAGCATGGGCAGAGAGATTAAATAGTGAAAATGAGAATGATAGAAAGGATAATCTTCTAGAGAAGACTAGACAGAATGGGATCATTTGTGCCCATAGAAAGCTTTGCCTTGTCCAACTCTTCATGTAAGACAAAGGTAAAGTAGAAGATAGTAACAGAAGGCATCTGATCAATGTGGGATAAAGAGGAGGACGTATGAGGGAGCTCAGTGGATGGCCTCATTTTTGTCCCAGAAAAATGTAAAGCAAAGTTTTGAGTTGACATGGTGAGGAGAGGAGGAACCATGAGAACTTTGAGGGATGCAAAGATTTAGAAAAGCCAATCTGGTCAGCGAAAATTGATTACAGAGGTGCAAAAAATTGCCTTGCCACAGTGAGGACCCAGTTAATATTATGTAATATTAATCTGAATGGATTCAGGTGTAATGTTAAGTTATATTAATGAGAGTTAAAGATCTTCCCAGCTCATTAATAGGCCTCAGTGGAACCCATTAATAGGGCTCAGTGGAGTCCATTAAGGGAAGTTTGATTAGGGGGGACTTGTTTTGTAGGAAAGCCCACATCTTTTGTTTCTAATGAGGCACTGAGTCACAAGGGTAATGCACTCTTGCTCTGAAAAGTGTATATATACTCTGAGGTGAGATTTTGCTTTGGTGTTCAATCTTTAGAAGAGTTTTCCTGTGAGACACTCTGGGCAGTCATTTTAAGGAGCTCCTTGGCTTTGAAAACCCAGATGTTCATGTTTTTCCCTCTGGTAAAGATGTATGTATTGCCCATGATCAGATAGTTGGAAGCCCTGTCTCTTGGTCTTTATGCTATCTTCTCTGTTTGTAATTTCTGTTTGTATTTTCTCTGAACTCCAGGGTGTTGACTTTTTCCCTTGAATGATATATGTGCTTGATTAAAGTAAGATGGTTGACTCCTTTTAAAGTTGCTTTTCTTAGAAAAGCAGATCTAAGAACCTGTATTAACAGGTCATCCTGGGTGCCAGGGTGCTTGCTGTTACACCAGACAATATGGTTTCATGATTTCTCTAGCTTCCTTCAGTTTTCTTATGAAAAGACAAGCAAAAGGAGTCGATGGTAGGAGTCATTCAAGGCTGCAGCTTGGCGGGGAAAGATTTGTCATAGCATAAGAGGTCAGTGTAGACATGTAGTGATTCACTAAGGGGTAAAGATGGGGAAGAGAAGAGAGTGCAATTGGGCAGTGGTGATGGCCTGGGAAAGAACTAAGAGGCTGGGGGATTGAAGGCCAAGGTGAGGATGAAGAACAGGGTGAGGGGTTACAAGGCAGAGAGTCTAGAAGAATGATAAGAGATTATAACAAGATAGAGGAATTTCAAAGTTGATGAACATAGAAACGGAATTCTCATGAGTCAGGGTAAAATCAAGGGTGTTACCATCTCTGTATAAGGCTGAGTTTAAGAGAAATGAATACACTGAGCAACTAAGGAGTGAGAATGTTTAAGGGAATATCAAGACGAATGTTGAAGTCCCTCAGTATGAAGGTGGGAGTTGAGGGAGAGAGAAAGACTGTAAAGAAGGCAATGAATTGATAAAGGAAGGAGAGTGTCCTAGAGGATGGAAAGTAACAGCTACTAAAATCTTGATTGCATGATGAATATGGATTAAATGAACCTCAAAGTAGGAGAAGTTTCTGAGTGATGGTGGCAGAGGGAGAGTCTGCAAGTTGTAGTGGAAAATAAGGAGTGTGATGGAGTTATTAGTGAAAATGCAAAGAGTGCTGGAAATGGTCACCAGGAAAGCTGTCATCAGAAAAAAGTTAGGGTTTGGTGAGTACAAGAAGGTAGAATAGGTAAGAAAGGAAAGAGTGAAAGAGGAAAACAGGCTTGTTACTTATAGGGCAGGCATTCCAGAGAGCACAGCGAAAGGGGTAGGTAACTTTAGAGACAACATTACAGAAAACTGGTTTTTGGAAAGCTAATGTAATCATGAGCTTTATTTCTTATATAGTAGAGGAAGACCAGGTTAGGTTAACACAGTAGGACTATCTTGTTTTCTTGTTTTGTAAGGCTACCACTTAGTACAGTGCTAAGTGCTTAATAAATATTTTATCTACCTGCCTGTCTCTCTGCTAATCTTTTCATCCACCCATCCATCTAATCTATCTTTAATCTAAGATCAAGGGAGAATTGAATTTATTGTTCATAAGAAACAGGGCCATAATAAAAAACTGAGTCCTCTGGTCACAAATCTAGTGGTTTTTCTTCCCTATCATAACTAGCTTGTGGGAGAGGCAATGGAAGGCACGAGATATGTCTTCTAATCAGGAATATGTCAAGATTCCATTCAGATACCCACTCAGTGATTTTTAACCACTCAGAGATTTGAGAGCTTGTTGGGGGAAACATACTTGTATTAACATTTCACTGGGGTCAAATCTCACCTCAAGAACCCAAGGATACTCAGCCTGTACTGGATGGTGACCACTACCACATTCTGGGAGGCAGAAAATATCGAACCGTCATACATGGAAGCAGAGCCAACAACGAGACCACCACCATGGATCCACACTATCACTTGCACAAATCAAACATAGTTTTTCTTACATCAAACATGTCTCTGCTGCCCCCTTGCTCAACAGGAAAATATTATATCCTGTTACCTTGTGACCAAGGGTAAAGTAGCTTTAAATTGTGAATTCACTTATCGTGATAACTATATATCAAGAGTTGACAGGATTTGCATCAGAGACCACTTGATTTGACTCAGAGGCAGGTCAGATCCTCCTTGGAATCTTCCTGGCAGAAACAGCCCCCTGAGGTCCTCTCACTGCCAAAGATACACAAGGACCTAAACAGCCTCTCCTAAAGCATTTTTGTTCCCATGGGAACAGGCCAAGGAGACAGGACTTCCTTCTAAGGGATACAGACCCAATCAGATAATAAAGAATGCACTCTGGGCAATAAGCTCTTTGTGTCACATCATCTTGTGAGTGTTTCAACAGTGACCCAAAGAACCTTTCTATGAAACAGCAGCAGTTCTCTCAAATCCAAGGTAAGCAGCTAGAATACCTTGCCAGCACATGGCTATGCCTTCTATTGGCTCTTTTCAAAAATTGATCTTATTTACAATTTATGGAATAAAACAAGCATTTCTTTAATGAAGTATAATAAAAAAGATGATTGTATATTAAAATGCAAATCTACTATGTACAACTTGCTTTTCTTTTAAAATATACAATGAAGCTATAAAAGCAAATTCTTTCTTTTGGTTCTTGTAAATTACTTAATAGAGTGAAGTTTCAACTGATTCAAACCAATTTCAGTGATTCTGACTGCTTCTTTACCCATCTCCTGCCCATTAGCCTGCGTTTAATCCCTCCCATTGTATTTGCACCGTGGAGATAGGGTAGAGCAGGAAGGGATGTCAATTCAGTCTTACATCACTGACCCCCAAAAGATTCCCTAACTCCCTTATAGAAGACAACAGAAATTTTCAGCCAAAGCTAAGCCGTAGGGGGAATATACAATTAGGAAACCAGAACAAGTAAGCAGAAAATATCAAAATCTCCTTAAAAGCATGCTGTTGTATTGTGTCAAATCATTTGTGAATCTATATGGAGTATTCTTTGCAAAGATACTGGGATGGTTGCCCTTTCCTCCTCCAGTGGATTAAGGCAAATAGAGGCTAAGTGATTTGCCCAGGCTGACACAGCTTATGAGTGCCTGAGGGTAGATCTGAACTCAGGTCTTCCTGAGTGGAGGCCTAGTGCTCTATCCACAGAGCCAATGAGCTCAGTTGATAATCTAAGTGTTAAATACTAGTCTTGGAACAGATCTTAAAATCTCTATATTTTAAATTATAAGAGAAAGACCTCTTGTTACTGTTCAGATAATACCATGGAGTTTCAAATGTATGATTCCTTTTGTCAATGCATTGGGAGACTGCATGTCTAGGAGGTGCAGAGAGTTGAAAGGGCTTTTGCTCACTTGGGAAGATTCTTTCCCTTCCTTGTAATGTAGCAAGTGATTGGTTGGAATTCTGTGGGGGATATGTTTGGGCATCAGGAAGTAGACAGATTGCTGCCCTATGAGCAAATGCAATGGACCAAATTCTGAGCACTGAGAAAGCCAGAGCATGGACTGGGTATGGTAGAGGCACATTTTGTTGTAATGGAGTTCATGGAGACCACAGGGAGCTCTTCATACAAGGGGACTTGCCTTGGACCTCCTTGCCTTGGTGATCATCTGGTGGGTATGCCTATGTACCCAGAATTCTGTCTTAGGCAGGATCATTGGAACATTTGTCTGAGAGCTGAAAGGGATTTTGGAGACTCCCTAGTGTAACACCCCCATTTGAAAGATTAAGAAACTGAGGCCAAGAGACATTAAGTGATTTACAGAATGTCATACATATAGTAAGGGGTAGAGCTGGGCTTTGACCTCAGGAATTCTTATTCTAAGTCCTCTTCTCTCTACCAAGCTCTAAACACTCCATAGCACCTGCTTCAGCTGTCTTCATGGACATTGGAACAAATTGTTCTCATCTGCCCATTCTGCCAAGGGAAATCTTCATGTGCTTGGGGTAGATACCCTCCTAACTCACCAAAGAGTTTGAGACCCCTTGGTTACCCTCAATATGGTTTAGCCCATCTGCAAAATGGGTTACCGGGGTCTGACTGCTGCGAATGTTATAGCTTCTTGGAACTACAGGTGAGAATTGGGTGGAACAGGTAGTCACCAAAAGTGCAAAGCAGCCCTGAAAAGGTCTCAGCAGCCTTCACACCAGAGACACTAGTTTTCCCTGTACACACTTACACTCCTCACACAAAATTCTGAGGATCATCTGGCACTGAGGTCCTTACTTGAACTAAACTGCCAAGCATTCACACTGTGCTTTAGAGAGTGCAACTCCAATGGGCTGGCCACATTGTTCAAGTGCAAAATGTATGCTTGCCTAAAAAAATCTGTTTTATGGAGAAATCACGCAGGGCAAGTGTTCACATGGTGGTCAGAAGAAGTGATACAAGGACACTCTAAAGTTCTTTCTTAACAACTTTGGAATTGATTGCATGACATGGGAGACACTGGCACAGGACTTGCCAGCATGGTGTGCCCATATCAGAGAAGCTGTTGTATTCCATGAGAGAAGAAAAATTGAAATAGTTCAAATGTGTAAATTTGGAGTATCCAGCTCAAACGTTCACATGGACTATCTGTGCCCAGCCTGTGGTAGAGCATTCCAAGCTCATATTGGTTTGATCGGCCACAGTCAGACACATTGCAACTTGACCCTAGCATAGTGATATCATTTTGATCTACTTCCAGAACAAAGGACAACAACCAACCATCCTTTCTTCACTACACCCTGTGGTTTGTTTGCTCCTACAGGCATCTCCCCTCCCACTTTCCATTCAAAACATAAACCCGTACAAACAACGAAGAAAACTGTAAGATCAAATTCTTTCTGGTATAGCAGGTCTGAACCCAGGGTTGCTGAACTTTGCCTGAGCATGCTAAGTTTCTCTTGGACAAAAGTTCTCTGCCCCATGGAACCAGGCAACCTCACGGTTCCCCTAGCTCACTCCTTCCTTCCAGGTGCCCTGTAGTCTCCTAGAAGCAATGGCAATCCATTCCTTGTTTCCCTTTGCTGGACCAGCATGAGTGGCATTTCTTCTAGTTTTCTCATCCTCCAAGCTCTAAAGTATTCCAAACTTCAAATTCCTTTTATGAAAACAGCTCAGATAATCCTGTATTTAGGAAGTTGCTCTGAGGTTGTGGTATATCCATTCATTCAATACATTAATTCAGCACCTACTCTGTGCTCTGTGCTCTTAGCAAAGCTCTGTGATGTGTGTTTTGAATAAGACTAGATTCCTGCCCTCAGTCAATCAGAGGACAAGGAAAGGATATGGACCCAAAAACTATAACACAGACTGATACAGTCTGTATTGGGGGCAGCTAGAGTGCTGGGTAGAGCACTGGGCCTGGAGTCAGCAAGATTAATCTTTCTGAGTTCAAATATAGCATCAGACACTTACTAGCTGTTTGACCCTGGGCAAGTCACTTATCCCTGGTTGCCTGTTTCATGATCTGTAAAATGAGTATCAAAAGGAAGTGGCAAACTATTCCAGTATTTTAAAAAGAAACCCCAAATGGGACCATGAAGAATTGGGCACAACTGAATAATGACTGAACAGTGATATAGTCTGTATTAAGTGTCATAATGTATATGATAAGTAACATAAGGGAGATCAAAATATCATTACGATATTTCAGAGGAGAGAGAAAGCACACCTCTCTTTGTATCCCAAGCACTAAGGGGAACGGTTCTAGGCTTGTAGAAATGGTTTGTTGAGTTAAATGTTGGATTCTTGAGGTTCAGAGAAGGCTTCATGGGCAGATGACATTTGAAAAGTTTGTTTCGCTGTCATTTATTTTAAGGAAGTATCCTCACGTAGATGATAGAGGGCTAACCTTAGATTGAGAAGGACTAGGTTCAAGTCCTGCCTTGGACATATATGAGATACGCGATCACAAAGATATGACTTAACATCTCAGTATACCAGACAAGCCAAGACTCTGAGTTAAGAAATAGGTTCTTATCTTCATCAACAGAGAGAGTTTCCACATGATGAAGTTCCCTACAAAAATGAGATGAAAGGTCTGGAAAGAGATCAAGAAATTTTTGGAAGGTAACGCTTTATTAAAGCTTTCCTCTGTTCCTTAAGCAATAATAACTTACAACAGAAATTGATATCATTCCTTATCATGGAACCAACTCCCTGAAGTTATTGCAATCACTTTTAGTCATATCCAACTCTGCATCATCCCATTTGAGGTTTTCTGGGCAGAGATACTGGAATGGTGTGCTATTTCCTTCTCCAGATTATTTTACAGATGAGGAAACTGAGGTACATAAGGTGAAGTGACTTGCCCAGGGTCATACAGCTAGTAAGTGTCTGAGGTCAGATTTGAACTCAGGAAAATGAATCACCCTGATTTGAGGCCTGGTACTCTATCCACTGTGCCACCTAGATGCTTTGAAGTAATAAGGAGGTAGATTCCAGCCTCATAGAAGCTAATATTCGCTAACAATATGAGTTGTTGCCCAAGATTGCCTTGAGAAGTAGTGAACTCCCTGACCTGGACAACTTCAAGGAAGGCTAGATGACTTGTTAAAGATATTTAGAGAGAATGACTGTTTCCATGCTGCTGGGAAGAGTGGCCTCCAAGGTCCCACTCACTTCTGATGCCCTAGGATTCTCATCCCCTGCTGTGAAAGTTACAGAAAGTCTGGTTTACTGGCAATTTGGCCCCCTCCTTTGCATGGACAAGAACATAGATATTGAGGTACAAACAGTCTTCAGAATTGGTAGCAACAGGGATGTTCATTTTTATGACCCTTGCCGTTTTTTCTAGGAGAGCAATCTCCTGCAAACACCTGTAAAACACAAGAGATGACAAATCAGAATAGAATTACCTAAAGATGATAATAATAAGAGTGCTATGAGGTTTGCAAAGCACTTCAACCACAACCTCATTTAACCCTCACAAAGCCCTTGAGAAGTAGGTGCTATTAGATCCATTTTACAGATGAAGAAACCGAGGCAGGCAACAGTGCAGTGACTTGCCAACATTTCCCAACTTCCTATAGAGTCTTTTTTATTGTTCATAAATTATTGAAATTTGGGTTTTTTTGGGCTTGTTGGCAATTGTTAAGTTGGAAACAAAGTACTTTTTTCAATTAAAAAAAACCTTCAACCCAAATAGATATTACTAAGAGGTGAATAGCTGTACACATCACAGTGTGTGAATGTCATGGAACGTAGTTGCATTGTAAGTGAGGATGAATGTGTGGAAGACAGAAAACCTGCTACAGATGGATGAAAATTGAGCTAGACCAGTACAGATAAGCAGCATTTTAACAGGAGTAACACTGTTGGCCATGGTGTTAGTCGGACTTTGTTTGAGAGGGGCATTATGTTGGAACAGGAAATAGCCTGGGGTATGGAATGGCCAATGAGTGTGGGTTCCTCAAACTGTTTAAAAAGCATAATGAAAGTGTTGGAAACAAAAGACTAAATTCTGTTTCCACAGGGTTAAAACTCCTCCCAGCTTTAAGTGACAGCAGCTAATCAGAGTTGTGACCTTGTACGATCAGGTAAAAGGTGAGAACTTGTGCCCAAGCTAGATGAGCTGTTTGAAGGGAAGCCTATCACGGTGGAGAACATGAAGTGAGGTGATCAGAAGGCTTCCTCTAATCAATAGATGACAAGGCGGGAGATTTGAATTTGGGACAGTATAAGAAGGCTTTCATTGGGCTGAATAATTGTAGCAGTCCCTTAGGAGCTACCTGTTCATAATGAACATAAAAATTAATAAAAAAAAAAACACTTTCCTGATTTCAGAACAAGTATTGTTCATTGTTTAAGGTGAGCATGTTTCTCACAGTTAGAGACTTATTTGCTACAAGGGGTTAGATTCCTTTATCTCTAAGGTCCCTCCCTCCCTTCTGAGCCTATCATTCTGTGAATTCTGGCTTCGTAATTTACTAGCTTTGTAACCTTGGGGGAGTCGATTAATTTCTGTTGTTTAGGCCTGTCTTCATGAACCCATTTCAGGTTTCTTGATAGAGATCCCAGAGTGATTTGCCATTTTCTTCTCTAGCTCATTTTAAAGATGAGGAAGCTGAGGCAAAGAGGGTGAGGTGACTTGCCCAGAGTCACACAGCTAGTAAGTGTTTGAAGCCAAATTTGAAATCAGGTCTTTCTGAATGCAGGGCAAGTATTCTATCTGCTTAGCCACCAAGAAGTCTCTAATTTCTCTTCGCATTTGTTTTCTTATCTGAAGTAATATGTGTACTCACTACCTTACATTCATTTTGATGAAGTCTGCTATTCTGTAAAATCTAAATTAATGTGAACTATTATCACGGAGTAATTATTTGAGGCCTCACAGACCAGGAACCATTCATTCCTTTAACAAATGTTTAACAAATGTCTCCTGTGTGCAGAGCACATGGAGACAAAATGTGGGTAAGATACGTGGTATCTTGTGCTTATCTGGTAAGAAAAGGAGAGAGGGTGGTGCTTACATGGGTGGATGAGCAGTGGCATCTCTCACATGGCTCCATGTATCTGGTGGTTGTGGAGGAGAAAATCTTAGGGTGCCCACAGGGGGTTTGGCAAAGGAGATTCCCAGAAAAACATTGACACCTTAGTCAATCCCCTTGATACTGATTTGAGTCCCTTGAATCTGTCCAGACTCAGTGGGCCTGATGAGGTCATCTGCATGATGCTCTGTGAACAAAAGGGTGAGAAATCCTTAGTAGCAGAGGCTTGAACTGATGTCCAAATACCCCATCTGCCCACGCACCGTATCCCAAAACATTTTGTTTCATTAGATGGAAGTGCAAGCCTCTTCCTATTTCTGCCACGATTCTTTTCATTTCCCTTAAAGATCTCTAGGGATGAAGAACTTACTCCAGAAAAGGACCATTTGCACTTATAGGGAGCTTTGACACTGACTCAGGAGCTGTCCAGCTTTGGGAATTCTGAATCACAAGATCAAAGCAATTGCTCCCCCAACAATCCCACCCTCAACACAGCTTAGGAAAGCACAGAGCTAAAAAACCAGTTCCAGGTAATTTATCATTATGATCCAATCGAACAGAGAGTTAATGAACAGCTACTATGGGCAATGAATGCCCTCTGCTCTGAATTGAGGATAGAATGGCTGGAATTTACATTCTCCTAGAGAGCAATGACCTCCATACCAAGTGCTAGGACTACAAAGGAGAAGTATAAAGGAGAGTTCCAGGCAAAGATCTATGAAATCATATGAGCAGGGTCAGGAAAAGCTCTGCAATTAAGTGAAAGGGCCCAAGCTGGGTTTTAATGAAGAATCTTCAACAGAACTAGATTGGGGGAAGTGTTTTCTGTTTGTAGGAAAGACAGTAGACAAAGAAGGGAGATAGAGGATCTCAGGAGAAGAAAGGCAGATAGAAAGTAGTTATATTGGGCTACAGCATGTGTCAGAAAGACTCATTTTCCTGAGTTCCCATCCAACCTCAGACACTTACCATCTGTGTGACTCTTGGCAAGTCATTTTACCTGTTTGCCCTCAGTTTCCTTATCTGTAAAATGAGCTGGAAAAGGAACTGGCAAATCACCTCCAGTATCTTCTCCAAGAAAACCCCAAATAGGGTCACCAAGAGTCAGACATGACCAAAAAATGACAGGACAACAATACAATAAATGTAGATATAGTAGTAGGTGATAAGACTGGATACACAGAGTGCTGGATTTGGACTCAGAGGACAGGGGTTCTAATCACAGCTCACCCATTGACTGCCTGTCTGATCTTGTTACAGTTACAGTTACAGTTCCTTTACCTTCCTAAATTGTCTTCAATGTTCCGTAAGACTCCTCCCAGCTCTACATCCTAGAATCCAAGCACTACAGACTGACTATACAACTGTCAGAGCACATGGCCACGCTCTTCCCCGGTCCTAAGTAGAAGGGTCAGGTGTGCCTCGGAAAGATTAGTGCTCCCCTTTTATCAAAGGAGATCAAAGTGTAGCCCAGTATAAAATGCATGAGAGGGATTTCAGCATACATCAGGCTGGTTTCAGTTTCTCCTCTATAATAATAGTGATTTAGAAGGATGAAAATAAAGAAATAACCCAAAGCCTCCAGCTTCAGGGTTAAGAACTCACTATTTGATAAAAACTGCTGGGAAAACTGGAAAACAGTATGGCAGAAACTAAGAATACACCAACATCTCATATGATATGCCAAGGTAAGGTCAAAATGGGCACATGATTTAGACATAAAAGGTGATACCATAAGCAAATTGGGAGAGTAAACAACTGTTTACCTGTTAGATTTATAGAGAAGAGAAAAATCTGTGACTATTACAAGAGCTAGAGAACATTATGAAATGCAAAAAGATCACTTGGATTATTTTAAATTAAAAAGGATTTGCACAAACAAAACCAACATAACCAAGATTAGAAGAAAAGGAGAAATATGGGAGACCATTTTTAAATAAAGGCCTCACTTCTCAAATATATAGAGAACTAAGTCAAATTTATCAGACTACAAGTCATGCCCCAACTGATAAATGGTCAAAAGGTATGAATAAGCAGTTTCCAGATGAAATAAAGCTATCTATAGCTATATAAAATGCTTTGAACCACTACTGATTGGACAAATGCAAATTAATACAGCTCTGAGGTACTACCTCATACCTTTCAGACTGGCTAATATGACAGAAAAAGGAAAATTATAAATATTGGAAAAGATGTGGGAAAATTGGAACATTAATGTACTGTTGGTGGAGTTGTGAAGTGACACAATCATTCTGGAGAAATTTGGAACTATGCCTAAAGGGCAATCAAACTGTGCATATTCTGTGATCCAGCAATGCCACTACTAGGTCTGTAGCCCAAAAAGATCATTTAGGTGAAAGGATCCACATGTCCAAAAATGTTTATAGCAGCTCTTTTTGTGGTGGTCAAGAACTGGAAATTGAGGGGATTCCCATCAATTGGAGAATGGCTAAAAAAGTTGTGGTATGTAAATATAATGGAATATTTTTGTTTTATGAGAAATGTTAAGTGTGTGGATTTCATAAAAACCTGGAACCAGGAGAACATTGTATATAATAAGAGCAACATTGTGCAATGATCCATTATGAATCACTCAGCTCTTCTCAGCAATACAATGATCCAAGACAATTCCAAGTCTCATGATGGAAAATTCTACCCACATCCACAGAAAGAACTATGGTGTGTGAATGTAGATCAGAACATACTATTTTCACTTGTTTTGTGTGTATGGCTTTCCCCTTTTTGTTCTGTTTTTTTTCTTTTGCAACATTACTAACATGGAAATATGTTTACATTATTGCAAATGTTAAACCTATATCAGATTGCTTGCCATCTTGCGGAGGTTGAATGGGAGAAAAGGGAAGGAGAAAAATTTGAGACCAAAAATCTTATTAAATATGAATGTTGAAAACTACATTTACATGTAATGGGATAGAATAAAATAGTATTTACCAAAAAAGAAAGAAAAGAAGGAAGGAAAGAAGGAAGAAAGGATGAGAAAATAAAGAAATAAACTGTGCCATATTTTCTCATGCAAACACAGAGCTCCTATTTCCAGTCTGTAAAAGGTTCCTCCTCTCAATCCTCACTCTTATCTGCCTCCTTGAAAATGGTTGACCTTTCCGTTTCTTCCCATCCCACTCCCCAGAAGCTGATAAAAGAGTTTTTGTACGGAACACAAAAACTTGGGAAAGTCACCTTGGGAAAGTCACTTAACCCCAATTGCCTCATCCTGGGTCATCTCCAGTCATCCTGATGAATATCTGGTCACTGGATTCAGATGGCTATGGAGGAGAAGTGAGGCTGGTGATGTGCACAGCCCTCCCTCACTCAAAAAAAAAAACAAAGTCAAGTGCAAGTCATGTCATCATTTCTCTGATGGCATGGTCTTCTTCAGCAATGAAGGATGCACACTTACCCACCCAATCGGTCAATGAGGGCAACAGGAGAAAAAACAATGTGCAAGCCCCATCCCCAATGGGAAAAATCAAAGGACTTCTCCATTGTCTCCCCAGAATCATCCTCTACTGTGGGTCAGCCTGGTATAGCTGCTCACCTGGAACTTGAATCAGGAGCCCCAGGATCCCCAATGACAGGACCTTGGGCAGCAGGGAAGTCTTCCACATCTTTCCCTCTGCACAACTTTCTGGTTATGCCTAATCTGATCCCAGGGCTATCCTTAAAAACAGAAAGAACTGGATCAAAGGGCACCCAGGGAAATTGGGGCTAAGGATTACTTAACAGATTTCCTCCTCAGAACTTCTCTTGGAGATATTTAAAAAAAAAATTTAGATTGAACCTCTAAAGGCTAAAGATAGATCTGAACATTTTCGTATCCTGCGGGAATGTGCTGATAAATGTATAATAACCAACTCTCTGGAGAAGAAAAATAAACAAACAAATGTAGCCATGACTCACTTAAATTTAATCTGTATCAGTAACATTGTTCCCAACACTTTCTTAAGTCTAGACCATAAGCAAAAATGATAAATCAAGCCCTGAATTGCAGAATTTTTTGATTGCAGAGGTGCAAATGTGACAATGATTTCACAAGAGCCTGTCTGAGCTGCCCCCACCACTGCAACGAAAGTGCCAAGGGTCAAAACCCGAATTACACAACCTCACTACCTTTCTTCTCCTTTTCTGGAGACTTCTATGACCTTTCCTGCCTTGAAGCTTTTCAGTTCTTTAGTTTTTCTTCCTGTCCCATTTGGGGTTTCCTTAGCAAGTAGTGGTTTACTATTTCTTCTCTGGCTCATTTTACAAATGAGGAAACTGAAGTCAACAGGGTTAAGTGACTTGCCCGGGGCCACACAGCTAGTAAGTGTTTGAGGCAAGATTTGAACACCCAGGGTTAAGCTCTAGGAATACAAACACCAGCAGAAGACAGCCCCTGCCCTCTGGGAGCTTACATTCTCTTGGAGGGAAACAGCACATAAAGGATGGGGGGGCGGGAGGAGGGGAAAAGAGGAAGGTAACATTCAGAAAGTACCAGAGGAATAAGGAATGTGGTATGGAGAGTAATGAAGACATGGTTGACAAGGACTGGCTCCTTAAAATGGAGTTTTGAAGAGCTCCTGTCAGGCAGAACCCAGGACCTCACCAAGCTGCCCATTCTACTACTGAACCGGTCTAATCCTTAGCACATCTTTCCAAGCATCAAGCTTAATTTTGCCCCTTTGCAGCTTCCCCCCAAAATCCCTGCCCTTTGGGAACAAGACAGACCAAGTCCACATAGAAGTTGGTCTAGATGGTTTCTCATATGTCTTTTGATTCCAATACCCTATTGTTTGGCCAGTCTCCACCCACTCTCCTATGGAGGCCCCCAGCAAAAATACAATATGGCTCCAAGGACCTTCCCCAGGATATGGAAATGTATTTCGATGTCTCTGTTAGGGACTGGAGGTGCTGAAATGTACCTAGTCACAGCCAATTCCCTTCAAGGTGGAATGTGATTTAGAACTACAAGTGTACAGAAAGGCGAAAGGAAGAGCCTCTCCAAGCCTCAGCTTCCCCATCTATAAAATTAGGGGTTTGGAGAGAAGGAAACAACGATTTTTAAGCACCAATAAGTGCTAGGCCCTGAGTTAGCACTTTACAAGTATCTCATTTGATTCTCACAACAATCCTGGGAATTATATGCTATTGTCGTCATTCCTATTTTATAGTTGAGGGGATTGAGGAAATTGCCTAGGAGATGGTAAGCATCTGAGATCAGATTTGAACTGAGGTTTTTCTGACTCCTGACCAATGGTTCTAACCACTGCACCACTTTGTTCCCTCTAGGAAGCTGTGGGAAAAGGTCACAACTGTACACAGGGGGCTCCAGAAAGGCAGAAAGAATCACTGAGACTATGATTGCCCTCTGGAATGGTCAGAGCCTTGTCTGGGGGTGGTAAAGACTGGTGTACAATCTGAGCCCTAGCAATTTGTACTCAGAGTGACTGATTTTGTGAGTGAAGAAAGGCTATGTGAGGTGAACCAGTTTACTTCCTCCCCATACTGGCTTGAACCCCTCTCCCCTGAGAAAGGATTGCCAATCAGGAGAAAGACATTTTTTGGCTCACAGTGAGCTTAACCATCTGTTATGTTTTGCATGCTCTGACATAACAGGCATGCTTTGCTTTGTTCTCTGAGTGAACCCAAGCCCTCCTGATGGATTTTGCAGACTGGGAATTTTCTTCTGCCCAGGACATGGCTCATGGAACATTTCCTTTATCTTTTTATGGCCCTCCATTGTTATAAGCACTATCTTGACTTCTCCCCTCCACTTTATAACATCCTATATTTATAGCTGGCAGAAAACTAGAAATCCTGGGGCCAGACCATTTTATGAAACTATAACTTTGACTAACAAACAATATAGGCATACTGAGCCAGGCCGGGATGGGATGGAGGAGTGAGAGGGAATTGCTCTGAAGGTATAAGGTCCCCTTTGTTTATCCTTCCTTGAGCTCATTTTCATAATGAACTTCCATGCATATTTCCATATGTATGATTCACCAGATTTCAGAGAAATAAGCATGCACATGCAGCTGAATTTTGTTTGTCTTCCTTAGAATAAACTCTGCAAAGGTTGACAGTTGACAGTGAGAAGATAGCAAGGTCAATCGTAGAGAATTTAGTGAATATATAAAGAAAGAAGAGTAACTGAGGGAGTGTGCAAGGCATAACTTTTGTTGTATCCTATATTAAGGGAAGAGAGGTGAAATTGAATCAGGGGTCAGCTTAGCATTAAAGGTCCTGCACAATCTGGCTCCACAGCTTATGTTCTAGTTTGGCCTGTCTTCTTGCAGTCTCTGGCACAGGATATTTCATCTCCTGTCTCTACAAGCAGTTCCACATGTCTGGAATGCACTCGGTCCTCATCACTTCCTAGGAGAGTCAGGGAGACTATAAAGGTCATTGTTGACCAAGGCATGGGCCTCAGAGGAGCCTTCCATCTCTGAGATCGTATGATTCTTCTAGTGCCTGTCTGCCCTCATACCAAGGAGTAGAGCTTCAATGAGGCTCCCAGTAAACGACCAGAATGGAATTGATTGCATGACATGGGAGATGTTGGTCCAGGACCATCTAGCATGGCATGCCCTCATCAGAGAAGGTTTTGTACTCTATGAGCAAAGCAGAATTGAACTACCTCAAAAGAAAAACAAGATGCACAAATTTAGGGAAGCTACCCCAAATGTTCATATGGACTCTTTGTGGATGACCTGTTAATATGACCTGATCTCATATTGCTCTGATCAACTACAGTTGGACACAGAGTAACTTGATTCTAAAATAGTGATGTCCTTGTGGTCTTCTTTCAGAAAGGACAATAATACTATATTATATATTATTATATTATAAAATATGTTACATTTAAAATAATTATAGGGGCGGAGTCAAGATGGCGGAGTAGAAAAAGGCACGTTTGCGAGCTCCGAACCCACAGCCCATAGAATTAATGTAAGAAGAGAGCCCCATAAGTTCTGGATCACTGCAGGGGGTGCATAAACATAGTGGAAGAGACTTCCGTTCCAGAGAGCCCTGGAGAGCCGTCCACAGGGTCCGTCGTGCCCCGGAAAGCGGACCCCACCCCAGCGCTGCCCTGGCCGCAGCCCCAGAGAAGCTGATCCAAGCAGGGACGGAGGCTCCAGCGGCCTGGAAGGTCCCTCCGCCCACAGAAGCTACAGGTCAGTGAGAGAGACGGCTGGCCTGGCCTAGAGGGGGAGAAGGGTGTCTCCGTGACTTGGGCCCCCTCGGGAGGAAGCGGGGGCGGCAGAGGTCGGGGTGAGGGCAGTGGAGGCAGAGGCGGGGGCAGTGGCGGAGGCAGCAGCGGTGGAGGCAGCTGTGGCACGGCGGCGGCCCGGGACTCCCCCAGCAGCAGGCAGGATCTTCATTACTGAGAGTCTGTGCATAAACAACCTGAGGGAGCTGAGCCTGGGAGACGGGCCTGCCCCCACCCCAGCACCAGAACTAAAGCTCACATTGATTAGCAGCCATGCCTGCCGCGGAAAGCCCATTTGAATATCAGACCCCAAGCTCTAGCTGGGCGGATCGAGGCGGGGGTGGACAGGAATCTCAGAAGTCAAGTAACTGGCTGGGAAAATCCCTAGAAAAGGGAAGAAAAATAAGACTATAGAGAGTTTTTTCGAACAGATGCAAATGACCCCGACATTTGGATCTCATGACGAGGACATATTCTTGCCATCAGGGAAAGATGTGGAGGGCGGGGCCTCGGTACCCCAGACATCCCAGGGGGATGTCAGGTGGGCTCAGGCCTTGGAAGAGCTCAAAAAGGATTTTGAAAAGCAAGTTAGACAGGTGGAGGAAAATCTGGGAAGAGAAATGAGAGAGATACAAGAAAAGTATTAAAAATGGGTCAATACCTTGGTAAAGGAGACCCAAAAAAATGCTGAAGAAAATATCACCTTGAAAAATAGGCTCACTCAATTGGCAAAAGAGGTTCAAAAAGCCAATGAGGAGAAGAATGCTTTCAAAAGCAGAATTAGCCAAATGGAAAAAGAGGTTCAAAAGCTCACTGAAGATAATAGTTCTCTCAAAATTAGAATGGAACAGATGGAGTCTAATGACTTTATGAGAAACCAAGAAATCACCAAACAAAACCAAAAGAATGAAAAAATGGGAGAGAACGTGAAATATCTCATGGGAAAAACAACTGACTTGGAAAATAGATCCAGGAGAGACAATTTAAAAATTATGGGACTACCTGAAAGTCATGATCAAAAAAAGAGCCTAGATATCATCTTCCATGAAATTATCGAGGAAAACTGCCCTGACATTCTACAACCAGAGGGCAAAATAAGTATTGAAAGAATCCATCGATCACCACCTGAAAGAGATCCAAAAAGAGAAACTCCTAGGAACCTTGTGGCCAAATTCCAGAACTCCCAGCTCAAGGAGAAAATCTTGCAAGCAGCTAGAAAGAAACAATTCCAGTACTGTGGAAATACAATCAGGATAACTCAAGATCCAGAAGCTTCTCCATTAAGGGATCAAAGGGCGTGGAATAGGATATTCCAGAAGGCAAAGGAACTAGAACTCAAACCAAGAATCACCTACCCAGCAAAACTGAGTATAATACTTCAGGGGAAAATATGGTCTTTCAATGAAATAGAGGACTTTCAAGCATTCTTGATGAAAAGACCAGAGCTGAAAAGAAAATTTGACTTTCAAACACAAGAATGAGAAGAAGCATGAAAAAGTAAACAGCAAAGAGAAGTATTAAGGGACTTACCAGAAGTAAACTGTTTACATTCCTACATGGAAAGACCATATTTGTAACTCTTAAAACTTTTCAGTATCTGGGTAGTTGGTGGGTCCATACACACACATGTACATGCATACATACACACACATACACACATGCACACACATACAGAGACAGAGAGCACAGATTGAATTGAATAGGATGGGACCATATCTTAAAAGAAATTAAGGTAAATGGTGAGAGAAAAATGTAGTGGGAGGAAAGAGGGTGAAATGGAATGGGGTAATTATATGTCATTTAAGAGGCAAGTAGGAGACTTTTTAGTGGAGGGATAAAGAGGAGAGCTGAGAAAAAAAAAAAACAAGAAGTTTGCCCTCATCACATTTGACTAAGGGAAGGAATAAAATGCACACTCATTTTGGTATGAAAACCTATCTTACAGTATAGGAAAGTGGGGGAGAAGGAGATAAGCAAGGGGGGGATGATGGAAGGGAGGGCAAAGGGAGGAGGAAGCAATTTGAAGTCAACACTCGGGGAGGGACAGGATCAAAAGACAGAAGAGAAACAATGAGGGGCAGGTTAGGATGGAGGGTAATTCAGTAAGTCTTACACAACACGACTATCAGGGAAGTCATTTGCAAAACTACACAGATATGGCCTATATTGAATTGCCTGCCTTCCCAAAGGGAATGGGTGGGGTGGGAGGGATGGGGAGAATTTGGAACTTAAAGTTTTAGGAACAACTGTTTAGTATTTTTGTTCCTACTAGGAAAGAAGATATACAGTTAATGAGGAATAGAAAGTCATCTGGCCCTACAGGAGAAAAGAGAAGATGGAGACAAGAGAAGGGAAGGATGACAGAAGAGAGGGTAGATTGGAGATAGGGAAAATTAGATTGCTTGGGGTATTGGGGGGGAGGGGATAAAAGGGGAGAAATTTTGGAACCCAAAATTTTGTGAAAATGAATGTAAAAAATCAAATAAATAAATAAATATTTAAAAATTAAATAATTATATATAAATATATAAGATATAAAATAATTCTATATAATATATATATATATATATATATATATATATATATATATATATATATATATATATATATATATATATATATATATATATATATGCATGCACACATGCAAACACACACACACAAAGTCCCACTCCATCATTTTGTGGGCCCTGATGGTTCAGAGTGAATGCAAATTACCATTGTTTCTCTTTTGGTCAGAAATCCTGAGCATCTTCCCCTCCCAGAATGAACTTTTTTCTGACTAGGTAAAAGAGGTCATTCTTTACCTCAAACAATGACAACAACAAGAGGACAGGATTCTTATTCAGGTGTAGGTTGGACTCATAGTCTCTGTGGACCCTTCCATTTCTGCCATTCTGTGGCCCTGCCTACCCCGTGACCCTGGAGAAGAGCAGCTGCCAATGTGAGGTTTTAAGCAAACAGATGACATAACTCTCAGAACCTTCCCTGGGTTGCTCTCTTTCCATTGACATCATGCCAAGAATTGACCCCAGGGTAGGGGGAACCTGTTTCAATAGCTTTCTAGGAACTGCCACTGCACACCCTTAAATGAGTCCATCTCAACCAGCTTCCTCCAAGCTAGAAGGCAGCTAGAACTACATCTGGGTGAAAAGAGAAAAGGAACTCTTTCAAGAAAGTTCAAGTTCTATGGTACATATATAGGTGAATGAGCACTAGACTTGGAATCAGGAAGACCTGAGTTCAAATCCTGACTCAGACACTTGGTTGGTTGGTTGTTGTCTTATTTTCTTGAAGAAGACCAGAATGACCTTACTGTGTTTGGAGTCAAGGTACAGTGTGTCTGCCTCTGACTGAGCAGACCAACATGAGCCCAGAAGGCTCCACCAAGGTCAGACACAAGTAGTCCATGTGAACATTTGAAGGGGTGCTCTCTCTAAATCTATATATTTCACATTTATTTTGAGCTAGTGTAATTCTGCATGGTTCTTTGCCAGTGTCCATCACATCATGCGATCAATTCCAAAGTTGTTCAGAGAGAACCTGAGAGCATCCTTGTATCACTTTGTCCTACCTCCAGGTACTTGCCTTGCATGAGTTCTCCAAAAAAAACAAAAAACAACAGTCTTTTAAGCAAATAAGCATTTGGCATTTGCACAACATTGCCAACTAGCTGTATGATTCTAGGCATGTCATTTAACCTCTGTCTACCTCAGTTTCTTCATCTCTAAAATGGGGATAATTATTCCACCTCTCTCACAAGTGATGATCAAATGAGAGAAGGAAAGCACATAGTATAGTGGTTGGCATATAGTGGGCATTATATAAATGTTAGCTATTATTATTATTATTAACTATATTTAATAAACACCAATCCAAACAGGATACAAAACACAGAGCATTCTTCACAAATGAGCATTGCTATTCTTTCTATTTCCCCAGTAAACTACAATAGTCTTGTAATGATGATATAGTTTAAGTATGAATATAATGAGGTTTGATTCAGATGACATATTCAAGAGAGAAGGACTTGGAGCCTAAAGACCGGAGATGGAGACCCAGTAGAACCTCTTTTTAGCTGTGTCTTAGGGTGAAGTACCTTTCTGGACCCTTGAGTTTTTTTTCTTACAGAAGGGGTTGGATAAGACATTTTTTTAAAGTAATTGAGTTGAGTGACTTATTCAGGGTCATACAGTTAGTGAACGTGTGAGACTGGATCTGAACTCAGTTCCTCCTGACTCCAGGGCTGGTGCCTATCCACTGTGCCACCTAACTGCCCTGGATCAGATATTCTTTAAGCTCTTCTCTGGCTTGGATACTCTCCGGTGCTCACAATAACTCAGGGAGGTTGGTAGTGACATTTTTATTATTTCCATTGAGTTCATAAGGAAGAGGACATTCCAACAGTCAGAGGGACTTTGCTGACACCATATAGCCTGTGGGTGACAAGTCAAGTATTTATGAAGGGCACACCATGTACCAGGCACTCAAGTACTGGGGATACAGAGAGGTAAAAAACTGTCCTCATGTGGTTCATAATCTAACAAAGGGAGACAATCTTCAAACATCTATGGATAAACAACATATACACAAGGCAAATTGGGGATGATCAATAGCAAGGAGGCACCAGCACTAAGGGCACTTAGCAAAGGCTTCTTGCAAAAGGTGAGATTTTAGCTGAGACTTGAAGAAAGCAGGAGATGCAGAGGGCGAGAGTTCCAGGCATGGGGACAGCAGAGAAAATGACCAGAGCCCAGAGATGGAGCATCTTGTTCCAGCAACTCCAAGGAGGCCAGTGTCACTGGATCAGAGTACCTGAGAGGGAGTAAAGTGAAGGAAAAGGTGGGAAGGGTCCAGATTCTGAAGGTCTTTTAAAGTCAAACAAAGAGTTTAATATTTGATCCTAGAAGGAAAGGGAAATGCTAGAGTTTATCATATAAGGAATGACATCATCAGGTTTCATTGGAGGATGGGCTGGAGTGGGAAAAAAACTGAGGCAAGAGAAAATAGTTGGCAGATCATTTTAAAGGCCCAGATGTGAGGTGAACCTATCAGCTAGCTACCCTTCCTTACATTCTGCATCACCCATATTCTGACTTAACTGTCTGAACCCTATATTAACCACATCTCATTTTCTTAAATTGGAAACTTCTTAGTGACAAAATGATTTTAACAGCTCAGTATTTGATTTTTCTTAATGAAGAAAATGCTTTAGTACCATATATCCCTGTATCCCAGGGGTGTGCTACAGACAACTTGTACCAGAGCTGGTTGTTAAATTTTCAGCACCTACACCTCCAAATTGGTATCGACTATAAATTAGCATTGAGGTCACTGTTTTGTTGATTTCTAATCTTAAGAAAGTTTAGAGAAAAAGTGAATGATATAACTTAAAAGTATGTCTTGTGGGTTTTTCAGAAAGCTGAGTGTTAAACATTGGCCAACACACCCTTGCCTGTATCCTGTTAGTAAAATGTGTTGTTATGGTGAAATATCTTGTTAGTATAATCACTCAGAGCAGAGGAAGCCTTTCCTTTGATTTTTCTGTTTTTCCTTCCATATAAAAGGAACCTTGTAGAAGAACCACATTGAATTTAGGCTCAGAGATATTAGTTCTCTCTGTGTTGGTCTTTTGCAAGTAAAGAATCACTCAAATTTCTGGATTATCTTAAAGTTTTGTTTTGGGGAACCTCAGTGTACCACATTATCTCCTCACAGGAAATGTCATCTAGAAAATACTTGCTAATGGATAAAGCAGCACAGACCTCAGTGAACTAAGAAGAGTTTTAGATTAGGAGTCAGATGATCTGGCTGCTCAAGTGTGTCACCTTGGACAAGTCTTTTCCTTTGTCGGGGCTTCAGTGTTTATTCTTGTTCAAAGATTTCTAATGTCTTACAGCTCTAAATCAATCATTCCATCCATTAGGAAGCATTCATTCTTTCACTACCAAGTACCTGAGATATAATGACAGAAAATGAAGCCAACTTCACTATAATTCTATGAAATGAACTAGGGTTTTTTTCCTCTAGAGACAGAGTGGACTGGTTGATCTCTTCAGATTCACATTGTTTTAGAATTGGAAGGTCCCTTTCAAATGAAATGATATTGGCAAAAGTGTTTTCTCAGCACAGTGGCTGACACATAATAGGCACTAAAGCAATGAGTTTTTCTTTCTGAATATCATTTAAATTCTTCTCCCATACCAGTAATGAGTGAGAGTCAAAGTATTTCACTCAAAACTGCAATATATTTAGGTCATACCAAGGAATTAATCAAAGCCAATGACTAGGTGTCACTGGTCTTCAACAACTGCAAAAAATAGTTATGTTTAGAGATCACAATTCCTCCCGGGCTTTTGTAAACTGTGGTTCTTTCATCTTCTGAAGCACAGTCTTGGTCCAGAACTCAAACTTCTCCGTCTTCAGGCTCTTTCCCACAGATAACTGCAAATTCAGTTGCAGGTACTCTTCCTTCTGGTCATAGACTGGCCAGTGTAAAAGGTTTGCACCATTTGGGTCCCTGGGAAGAAAAAACAAACATTTACACTAGAAAGGGGCCACTGTGTTGACAAGTCTAACAAGCCATTCTCAGACTTAGGAAGGGGGCCTAAGAAAAGAGGGTCAACTGACAGTGGTAATACCCATAGAGCAACTTGTTAACCCATCCTTAAGTAGTCTGGTCTTCACCTTTCATGTTGCCCCTTTCTAATGCATCTGAGGTAGAATGTTTAAAGAGTGAAAGAACTCAATTGGGGAATAAGTAGGCAAATCAGGATTTGAATCAGATCATTGGATTCCATTTTACTGGGGCAGTTATGTGTTAGAGTGTATAAACCTGGGCCTGGAGACAGGAAGACCTCAGTTCAAATCCCTCCTCAGACATTCACTAGCTCTGTGACTGTGAGGAAATCATTTAACCCTGTTTGTCTCAGTTTTCTCATTTGTAGAATGAGTTGGAGAAGGGAACGGCAAACCACTCCAGTATTGCTGCCAAGAAAACTCCATATGGGGTCACAAAGAATCAAACACAACAACCCTGTAGTCCACATCCAAGGCTCTTGCCACCACCACCTGTCCTAATGTTTCCCAAGGATAAAGAGAAACCAGTGACATTCAAGGGTGGTGGTAAAAGGGCCAGCAGAGTGACTTATCTTGTTTTCAAGATACCCATGTATAAGTTGAGTCTGCCAGAGCAATGCCACCCCCAACCCTTCCCATGAACTTGGGGAAGGGCTACAATGTTCACCAGGGCTTGACTCTAGATTAATATAATATTTTTTCCTGAACAGATTTCAATCAGGGAACTGATTTCAGGAAACCTTTATTTGCCTAGGAAGAGGTGCTACCTCAGAGGGAAACCACCTGGAAACCAAGAGCCAGCTTTCTCACCCATGATGGGCAAAGTTTGCCCAGTAGCTCATTATCCTGTGGCTCAGGAGTTTTTCCTCTTCTGTTCCCTCTCCTAAAACTAGGAACAAAAAAATAAAGATGTTGGTTAAGGCCAAAGGGCAGACTCAAAGACCTCCTTTCCTCCAATCCCCAGCCCCAATCCCCCAGTCAATCCTGCTCTGACCACTGACTTATCTTTCTCCCACTAGTTTCCTTCATGTCATTTCCCTCCCAGAGAACTGCCCAGGGCTTCCGTTGGCCTATTCTGTCTGAGTCTTTCCCCCAAAAACAAAGTGGTGCAGCTAAACTGGAAATTAGGAAGACCTGAGTTCAAATTCAGTCTCAGACACTGACTAGATGAGTGACCCTGGGTAAGTCACTCAATCTCTGTCTGCCTTTGTTCCTTTGAAAAATGGGAACAATAATAGCAACTGTGACTCAGGGTGGTGGGGAGGGCTAAGAAAGGAAAGAGATAATGTTTATAGAGTGCTTTACAAATCTTACAAAGGTGTAACATAAATGCTAGCTATCATTGCTATATGTTTATTATTACATCCTTATTACCATCCATTGTTATAATAATGCGTTTTATAATTTATAATTGCATTTTTATTATAGGTCATTATAATAATGGCAAAATGATTATAAATGGTATTTATAATCATAATTTTTATTGCTCTAATCTACAACTGCATAGCACAAGCACTGGTAGCCATGAAGTCTTCGCCTACGCCCCTGCCCCAGACAGTGCCTGCCATTCAAGTCCCCTGCCTGGGGCAGGGCAGACCAGCCCAGCTGCAGCAGCTGGCCCATAAGGTCATGAATTCATTGGCCACGGCAAGTCATGACACAGGTAAAGTTACAAACTGGCCTTCAAGTTCTGCCAGGACAGGAGCAAGGGGGTGGAAATAGGGAAAGAAGACATGCAAAAACAAAATTGGGACTATCTACAAACATTAACTCCAAAGATTGCAAAATGTGACACATTTGTCTGACAAATGGGTGCACTGCTAGAGAAAATAAACCAAGAATAACTAAAGAAAAAAGAAGGAATGAGGAAGGAAGGAAGGAAGGAAGGAAGGAAGGAAGGAAGGAAGGAAGGAAGGAAGGAAGGAAGGAAGGGAGAGAGGGAGGAGGAAAGAAAGAGAGGAGGGAGGAAAGAAAGAGGGGAGAAAGGGAAGAAGAGGGTGTGAGGGAAGACTTCCAGCACATTGGACAGATTCTCTGTGCAGGATTTCTGGAAGCAAAAGGAGAAGAATCGCATAGCACAAGATGGTGTGACAGGTTAAGGTCTACATCAGAGGAGAGGATGATGGCATTGGTGAGGTCACTGGTCCCATGACATATAGAATGGTTTTTTACATTTGTGACTCATCTTCCCATCTGGAGAGTAAACTCTAGGAAGTCAGAGGCTGTGTCTTACTTATGTTTGTGTCTTTCCCAGAGTTGAACAGAGGGCTCTGTGTGTTGGATGTGCTTAATCATGTAAACTGAATTGGACAGAATAGCTGATTCAATATCCTAATTCAGTTCACCTGAACAATCAAGGTGACTTCCAAGGCTGATACTTTAATCACTCAGTCAATCAGGTAACTATTCATTGCCTCCTGTATCCCTGGCACTGAGTCCAGGGTTGGAGATGCAAATACAAAGAATGAAAAAGAAAAAGAAAAGCTCTTCTCAAAAAGCTGTGCCCTGTTCAGTCCTCCTGGGGGAACCTGGTAGGACAGAAAGAACCCTCGATGTGGGGTTAGACCTGCTAATTCTGTGATACTAGGTAAGTCTGTCTCTCTCTGTGATGTTCAGTTTCTTCTTCTGTACAACAGACACAATCCCTCCCTTCCCCACACCCTGACTCTCACAAGGTATTTGGGGAGATGAAATAGTAGCTAGATGATAGGGGGACTGAGTGCTGAACATGGAACCAAGAAAGCATGAGTTCAGATCCTGACTCAGACCCTTAACTATCTCTGTGACTCTTGGCCAGCCCATTCACCTTTCTCAACCTCTATTTCTTTATCTATAAAATGGAGATAGTACCAGCACTTACTTCACAGGGCTGTTTTGAGACTATGAAATGAGAAAGGTGTATACAAAGCTTTTAGCAAGCCTTGAAGCAGTATATGAGCTACTTTAGATATTGTTATTATCATTATTAAATGAGCAGATGTATGGGAAGGTGCTTTGTAAAAAGGTAAGGCATGATTATTTATTTTGATGTCACAAAGAGAAAGGGAGATGATGGAGATGGCAGGACAGAGCCTCAAGAATCCTTCCCCCTCTACCCCCCATCCCCAAGCCACAGCTTCCCCCTACACCCCCTCTGCAATACTTACAAGGCACTCCAAAGACAAAAGGCACCTCATCACCATGGTCCGCCTTCACAAAATCCGGCTTGAGGCCCTTAAGTACACTTGGTCGATGCTGAAATTCATAGAAGTAGACTGGAGAACTGGGACCTAGGCAAACATAAGAGAGGCCCATGATTATGGGAAGGGCCACATGGTAGGGGCCCCTGGCCTGATTCCCTCCTTTGGGTGGGGGGAGATGGCAGCTGGCTGTGTACGGACACGCTCCTGAAGGGTAGCCTCTTAACCAATACTGTCCCTGAGCAATGCTGTGAGGCAGGATAAATACTTGGGTGTGGCGTAGCAGGACCTGGGTTGGAATCCTGGCCTTGTTATTAACTAACTACAAGACCTTGGGGAAATCCTCTTTGAGGTTGATTTTTCAAATGTAAGGTGGAGGCAATAATCTCTGACCTGTCTACTCCACAGGAAGGGGAGTGGAAGAGAATAAACATTTGGAGTTCAGTTGTTTGTCAGTCATATTTGTCATATTGACTCTGCATGATCTCATTTGAGGTTTTCTTGGCAAAGACACTGGAGTGGTTTGCCACCTCCTTCTCTGGCTCATTTTACAGATGAAGAAACTGAGGCAAACAGGTGAAGCGACTTGCCCAAGGTCATATAGCTAGTAACTGTCTGAGGCCAGATTTGAACTCAGGAAGAAGAGTCTTTCTGACTCCAGGCCCAGCACTCTACGCCCTTGAATAAGCCTTTATAGAGGACCTGCCTTGTACCAGACACTGCGCTAAGTGCTTTATAAATATTATGTCATTGGAGCCTTGAAACAACTCTGTGATAGAGGAGCTATGGTTATGTCCATTTCATAGCTGAAGAAACAGAGGCAAACAGGTTAAATGAGTTGCTCAGGATCACATACCTAGAAAGTGTCTGAGTTTGGATTTGAACTCAGGTCTTCCTGATTCCAGGTCCAATGCTCAGTGCATTGAGATGAAGTTGCGAGGATCCAGGGGAGGCAAAGTGTTTTATAACACTAAAACACTCTAGTAGGGGTTCTTGGATTTATTTTTAGTTGAACATTTTGATAATTTGATTTCAATCTAATTGCTCTTCTATCCTATATACTTTATTTTGTACATTTAAAAATATTAACGTTGAAACAGTCTTTAATTTTTCCTGGACTTTCAAATGGGTTCATAATGCATACCCACAAAAAGTTGAGAGCATCTGCTTATGAAAATGTGGGTTATTATTATTAAAAATTATTTGTAGATAATGGTATGGATTTTCTGCCAATCACCTGCTGGGGTTAGGTGGAGGTAGGAGGGAAGATTGGTTGTTGTCTTTTGATCTCAAAGAGGACAAAAATTACATCACTATGCTAGAGTCAAATTTCAATGTATCCAGTTGTGGCTGATCAGAACAATACAAGCTTGAAATGTTCTATCACAGGTCAGGCACAAATAGTCCATGTAAAAATTGGGGGCAGATTCTCTGTTTTTATGCCTCCTGAATTTTCTTTGAGCTGTTTCAATTCTTTTTGTTTACAGAGCATAGCACTTCTCTGGTGTGGGCACACCATGCTGAGCAGTCCTGTGCTAGTGTCTCCCATGTCACACAATCAATTTCAAAGTTCTTAAGAGAGACCTTGAGAGTATCCTTGTATTGCTTCTTCTGACCATTATGTGAATGCTTCTTCTATGTGAGTTCTAAATAAAATAGTCTTTTAGGCAAGTGTATGTTTAGCATCTGAACACTGTGGCCAGTCCATCGGAGTTGAGCTCTCTGAAGTAGAGTTTGAATGCTTGGCAGTTTATTTCAAGAAAGGCCCTCAGTTTCTGGTACCTTCAGAATGTTCCTAAGACAGTTGAAATAGAAGTGATTCAGTTTCCTGGCATGGAGCTGGTGTATTGTGCCGGTTTCACAGGCATACAACAATGAGGTCAGTACAACGGCTATATAGACCTTCAGTATGGTAGGCAGTCTAATACCTCTTCTCTCCCACACTTTCCCTGGAGTCTCTCATCAACTTCATTATCAATATGTACATTCCTACCAAGTTCACTAAACTTATCAACAACGTTCAAAACTTCTCCATTTGCTGTAAGCAGTGGTTTTACATATGGATGATGTGGTGGCAGTTGATGGAGAACCTGTGTTTTCTTGGTGTTAATTATTAGACCAAAATTAGTGCAAGCAGCAGAGAATTGATCCATACTTTGTTGTATCTCAGTTTCAGAGGCTGCACTGAGTGCACAATCATATGCAAACAGAAAATCATGCATCAACACTCCCTCCACTTTGGTCTTGTCTGTAGCATTTCAAGTTGAAAAATTTACCATCAGTGTAGTAGCTGACCTTCATGCCATGCTCATCCTTATTGAAAGCATTTTGCAACATGGCTGAAAACATAATGCCAAAAAAGCATGGGAGCAAGCACATAGCCTTGTTTTACGCTGTTGGTTACTGGGAAAGAGCAAGAGCACTGTCCATTATCCATAACCCAGGCAAATAGGCCATCATGACGTTCATCTACAATGCTGATGAAGTTCTCTGGGCAAACAAATTTTGATGTAATTTTCCATAACCCAGCATGACTAACAGTGTCAGAGGACTTGGTCAAATCTACAAATGTGTGTACAGAACTCTGTTCTGCTCCAGTTATTTCTCTGGGAGTTGTCGGGCAGTAAACACCATATTAACTGTTCCTAGACCCTTTCTGAAGTCACACTGGTTCTCAGATAGATGATCATCTTCCAGGTGAAAGATCAGCCTATTAAGGAGAAGTGTGGCAAGAATCTTGCCAGAAATGACTAAGAGAGAGTTCTCCCTGTGATTTTCACATAACAATCTATTCCTTTTAACTTTATAGAGATGGACAATGGAGGCATCCTTGAACTCCTGGAGGATAACTTCCTCTTGCCATATAACCTGGAAAATTTCAGTCAGCTTTTGTATGAGCAGT
Source organism: Bettongia penicillata ogilbyi (assembly GCA_023548195.1). NCBI lineage: Eukaryota > Metazoa > Chordata > Mammalia > Diprotodontia > Potoroidae > Bettongia > Bettongia penicillata. Next base: position 2,604,458 of record JAJHZJ010000373.1, on the reverse strand, counting down.
GGTGCCCCTACCCTGTGCATCTCAGCTGGAATTGAATCAGTACCAGGTGCTTGGCCACGTGAAAGGAGCCTAATGGCCCTCAATATTTCTTCTTCAGTTGGAACTTCAGCTAGGGAAGGATTGACTTCAACCTGAGGTAAACATTAAGTGATCTCGGCATTGATTGATGATGGTTTGTTGAGAACACTATGGAAGTTATTCAGCCCATCTCTCTAGGATCATATCCTTATCACTAATCAATGTGACCCTATCAGCACTGAAGAGTTGAGATGCACCTTAGGTCTTTGGTCCATAAAATTTATGACTCCTTCACGGAATCATAAAAGTACTCTGGATCATTACTATCAGCATAAAACTGAATTTCATCTGCCTTTTTACCAAGCCAGGAATCCTGCATCTCTCTAAGCTTTACTTGTACTTTATTTCTGATGGAATTAAATGCTGCCTTCTTTGAGGTGGATGAATTATCCTGCTGGTAAGTCCTGTGGAGTTCTCATTTTTCATTTAACAACTTCTGAATTTCCCTATCATTTTCATCAAACCAGTCTTGATGTTTGCCAGTATTCTGGCCCAGATGAGTAAATGCAGTGTTCTGCAGTCTCTGAAAGTTGCCCACTCCTTTTATGCTGCACTGTTGCCAATTGTATGTTGGCTCAACTTTCCCTCCAAGTTAGCAACAAACTGTTCATGCTCAGAGAAGAGCTCTAATCTGGTAACATTAATTCTTCTTGGAGTCATTTTGCCTTGGGGCTTCTGCTTTTGCTGAATGTGAATATTTAGCTTGGAGAGGATGTCTGTGATCAATTCAGGACTCTGCACCACACATTGCCTTCATCACTCTCACATCCTGTCTGTTAATCTTATAATCATATAGTTCATTAAGTGCCAAAGTTTGCTGCAAGGGTGCATCCATATCCATTAAGTTTTATTGCATTTTGAGAAATGGAAGGCAGCATTTGTGATGAGGTACTGAGATGCACAAGTCTTCAGTAATAAGTAACCACAGATGTTGGTGTTTCCAGCTCCATTCCTCCCTAGGAATCCCTGCTAAGTTTGGTTAGCCTGAGCCTACTCCAGCCTTAAAGTCACCCAGAAGTATAAGCTTGTCCTCTTTTGGCACACTGATGGTAAGGGTCTCCAGGACTTTAGTCCATAAGCTAGTATGCCTACCAAAAGGAGTGAGGACAGGATGTAATTGCCACTTGCAGTAAAACATTATTTCACCATCATCAGTGCCTAAGATCTCACCATGATGAGCTCTGATGAGGTTAAAGAAAAATTTTATGGAGGGGGGGGCAGAGCCAAGATGACAGTGACAGTAACTATTCACCTAAGCTCTTAGACAAACTCCTTCAGATACTTCTAAAAAGAGAATCTGACCAAATTTTTGAGGTACAAAATCCAATAGGAGACAGACTGTGACAGATTCACAGCCCAGAACATACTGAAAGATAGACACGAAGAATCTTTTCCACAGGGGTAGAGGAGCATGCAGCACACGGTATAGCATGTCCTGGCCATGTCAGGATTAAACAGGAAAGCCCCAGGGCAGTCTGGGGAAGCACAAGCACAGCAGGATAGGAGCTCAGGGCAGGAGTTCAGCAGAGCTGAGTGAGTGACAGCCAGAGAAGGAGCCCCAGGTATCTGCAGCAGCAGCTGCTCCTGAGATTTTCAGCCTGAAGATTAAATGTCTATAAGTCACCTACTTGAACTTTCAGGAGCCAAAATGGCAGAGTGATCTGTAAATGCTCTCTCTCCCTCCCCTTGTTGACCTTGAAAGGACCATAAAACATTTTCCCAGAAAAATCCTGGATCAGTGGAATCAGCAGAAGGAGCAAACAGTCTCATAGCACCTGAGGCTAGGAAAATTGCTAAGGAGGATTCCTCTTACTGTGGTGGAGGATGGGAGCTGTCCCAGACAGCCTCACTTCAGCAAAGTGAGAGGAGATCCTGAGTCACAGTGGGGAAATGAGAAGACACTAGGGCAGCTGACGGTCACCAAGCACTGAGCTTCCCTTTGCTCTAGCTCAGCTGAGAAGATCTCCCTTGACCAGACCACCCCTCCCCCACTAACTAACAAGTTAGTTCCAGGGGTAATCCTGGGAAACACAAACAGAATTCACGAGCCTTTGCTTTCTCACACCACTGAGCTCAGCACCAGATTCTTTGTGTGTTCATCTTTCATTGCTGAAGACCATGCCATCAGAAAAATAATGACATGACTTGCACTTGACTTTGTTTTGAGTGAGTGAGGGCTGTGAAGGTCATCAGTTTCACTTCTCCTCCAATGCCGTCTGAATCCAGTGACCAGATATTCATCAGGATGACTGGAAATGACCAAGTATGAGGCAATTGGGGGCCAGAGGCCACAACACACAAAGCTTCACCATCATGAGTAAGAAGCAAAGGAGGAAAGAAAAGATCATAGAATCTTTCTGTGGGGACAAGGACCAAAACACGAATACCAAAGAGATCAGTATTGAGATTGTACTCCCATCTGATATGTCAGAAAGGACTATACACTGCTCGCAAGCACAAAGAGCACTCTTGGAATAACTGAAGAATGAAATAAAAGAAAATCTGGTCAATGATTTTAAAAACATGAAAAAAGAATTCACAGAAGAGAACAGCACTTTAAAAAGGAAAATTGAACAAAAGAAAAAGGAGGCACAAAACCTAACTGGAAAAATTGGACAAATGGAAAAGGAAGTACAAAAGCTAACTGGAGAAAATAATTCCTTAAAAGAAACAGTTGGACAGAGGAAAAAGGAGAGTCAAAAGTTAACTGAAGAAAGCAATTTGATAAAAATTAGAATTGGGCAAGTAGAAGCTAATGACTCTATGAGACATCAAGAATCAGTCAAACAAAAGCTAAAGAATGAAAAGATAGAAGAAAATGTAAAATATATAATTGGAAAAACAACTGATCTAGAAAATAGATCCAGGAGAGAAAATTTAGGAATTATTGGCTTATCAGAAAGCCATGATGAAAAAAAGAGCCTGGACAATATCTTCCAAGAAATTACCAGGGAAAACTGCCCAGAAAGGCTAGATCTGGAGGGCAAAATAGTCATTGAAAGAATCAACCATTCACCTCCTGAAAGGGATACTAAACTAAAAACACCAAGAAATGTTGTTGCCGAATTCCAGAACTATCAAGTGAAGGAGAAAATTCTACAGGCAGCCATAAAGAAACCATTCAAATATAAAGGAGCTACAGTCAGGATCACATAGGACCTTGCAGCTTCTACATTAAAAGATTGAAGGACTTGGAATATAATATTCTGTAAGGCAAAGGAGCTGAGACTACAACTAAGGATCAATTACCCAGAAAAATTCAGCATAACATTTTAGGCAAGAAAATGGAACTTCAATGATTGCATTCCTTCCTGATAAAAATACCAGAACTCAATAGAAAACTCAGTCTTCAAATGCAGCTCCGAAGAGAGGCATAAAAAGGTAAACAGGGGAGAAGAAAACTTGTTATTCAATTTGGGCAAACTATTTACCTCCCTATAAGGGAAGATGATACTTGTTAACCTTGAGAATTGTATATCTATTATGAAATATAAAAGGGATATACATAGACAGAGGGAGTGGGTATAAAGTAAATGATCTGACTATAAAAATGTGATTTAAGCATGTGAAAGGATTGTATCAGGAGATATGAAAAGGAGGAAGCAGAAAATGGTAAATTACATCACAGGAAGAAGTGCAAAATTATATTACAGTAGAGGGAAAGAGGGGAGGGAGATGAGCATTGTTTGAAAGCTACTCTCATCTGATTTGGTTCAAAGAGGGAACAACAAATTTATTTAAATATATAAATCTAGCTCTATAGGCAGTAGGAGGAGAAGGGAGAAAGAAAGGGCAGGGGAGGCTAAAAGGGAAGAAGTAGTAAGGGTAAAGGGAAGTAAAAAGGAGGTGGTGGTCAAAAGAAGGGAAGACTGTGGGAGGTGGTGGTCAAAAATTAAAACTCTACTGTGGAGGGGAAGGGAAAAGAGAGAACTAAAAGCACAAATGGTAGGAAAGACACAGATAGTAATCATAATTGTGAATGTGAATGGGATGAACTCTCCCATAAAATGGAGATGGATAGCAGAATGGATTAAAAGCCTTAACTGAACAATATGTTGTTTACAAGAAATATATCTGAAATTACAGGATAGACATAGGGTAAAATTAAAAGGTTGGAGCAGAATATATTGTGCTTCAGCTGATGTAAGAAATGCAGAGGTAGAAATCCTAATCTCAGACAAAGCAAAAACAGAAATAGATCTAATCAAAAAATATAAGGAAGGAAACTATATCCTGCTAAAAGGCATCATAAACAATGAAGCAATATCATTACTAAACATATATGCTCCAAGTGGTATAGCATCCACTTTCTTAGAGGAGAAGTTAAAGGAGTTACAGGAAGAAATAGAGAGAAAAACTATGCCATTGGGGGATCTCAACCTTCCCCTCTCTGAACTTGATAAATCTAATCTTAAAATAAACAAGAAAGAAGTTAAGGAAGTAAACAAAACTCTGAATAAGGTAGATATGATAGATCTCTGGAGAATATTGAATGGAGATACAAAGTAATATACCCTTTTCTCAGTGGTACATGGCACATACAAAAAAAATTGACTATGTCCTATGGCATAAAACCTCACAACCCAGTACAGAAGGCAGAGATAGACAATGCATCCTTCTCAGATCATAATGTGATAAAAATTTTATGTAATAAAAGGACATGGAAAGATAGACCAAAAATTAATTGGGAACTAAATAATCTAATCCTAAAGAAGGAGTGGGTTAAGCAACAAATCATAGAAACAATCAACAACTTCATTCAAGAGAATGACAATAATCAGACAACCTACCAAATCTTATGGGATTCTGCAAAAGCAGTTCTTAGGGGAGGCTTTATATCTTTGAATGCCTACATAAATAAAATAGAGAAAGAGAGATCAATAAATTGGGCATGCAGCTGAAAAAGTTTGAAAAAGAACAAATTGAAAATCCCCAAGTACACACCAAATTAAAAATACTGAAAACCAAAGAAGAGATTAATAAAATTGAAATTAAGAAAACTATTGAACTAATAAATAAAACAAAGAGTTGGTTTTTTGAAAAAAACAATAAAATAGATAAACGTTTGGTCAATCTGATTAAAAAAAGAAAGAAGAAAATCAAATTACCAATATCAAAAATGAAAGGGGTGAACTTACCTCCAATGAGGAGAAAATTAAAACAATAATTAGAAATTACTTTGCCCAACTTTATGCCCATAAATTTGACAATCTAAATGAGATGGATGATTATTTTAAAAAAATATAAATTGCTCAGATTAACAGAAAAGGAAGTTGAATACTTAAATAATCCCATCTCAGAAGAAGAAATTGAACAAGCCATCAATGAAATTCCTAGGTAAAAATCTCTAGGGTTGGATGGATTTACAAGTGAATTCTATCAAACATTTAAGGAACAATTAATTCCAATACTATATAGACTATTTGGGAAAATTGGGGAAGAAGGTGTCCTCTCAAATTCTTTTTATGTTACAAACATGGTTTTGTGACATAAACTAGGAAGAGCCAAAACAGAGAAAGAAAATTATAGGCCAATTTCTCTAATGAATATAGATGCAAAAATTTTAAATAAGATTTTAGCAGAAATACAGCAACTTATCATGAGAATAATACATTATGATCAGGTAAGATTCATATCAAGAATGCAGGGTTGGTTCAATACTAGGCAAACTATTAGCATTATTGATCATATGAACAACAAACCTAACAGAAACTACATGATTATCTCAATAGATACAGAAAAAGCTTTTGACAAAATACAACACCCATTCCTATTAAAACACTGGGGACCATAGGAATTAATGGAATTTTCCATAAAATAATAAGCAATATCTACCTAACACCATCAGCAAACATCATATGCAATGGGGATAGGCTAGATCCATTTCCAATAAGATCAGTGGTGAAATAAGGATGTTCATTATCACCATTGTTACTCAATATGGTACTAGAAATGTTAGCTGTAGCAGTAAGAGAAGAAAAAGTAATTGAAGGAATTAAAATAGGCAAAGAAGAAATTGTTATTGCTCTTTGCAGATGATATGATGATACACTTAGACAATCCCAGAGATTCAAGTGAAAAAATACTTGAAATAATAAACAAAGTTGCAAATTACAAAATAAACCCACACAAGTCTTCTGCATTTCTATACATTAGTAACAAAGCCCAAAAGCAAGAGATAGAAAGAAAAATCCCATTTAAAGCTAGGGTAGACACTATAAAATATTTGGGAGTCTGTCTGACAAAACGAATCCAGGGACTGTATAAACACAACTACAGGATACTTTTCACACAAATAAAGTCAGATCTAAGTAAGTGGGAAAACATCATTTGCTCATGGGTAGGCCGAGCCAATATAATAAAAATGACAATTCTACCTAAATTAATTTACTTATTTAGTACTCTATCAATCAGATTATCAGATAATTATTTTCTAGAGCTGGAAAAAAATAATATCAAAATTCATCTGGAAGAACAAAAGGTCGAGAATATCAAGGGAACTAATGAAAAGAAATGCTATGGAAGGTGTCCTAGCTCTATCTAGGTAGATCTCTAGATCTCAAATTGTATTACAAAGTAGCAGTTATGAAAACCATTTGGTGTTGGCTAAGAAACAGAAGGGTAGACCAGTAGAATAAAGTAGGTACTCAAGACACAGTAGTCAATGAATATATCAATCTACTGTTTGATAAACCCAAGGACCCCAGCTTCTAGGATAAGAACTCACTGTTTGACAAAAATTGCTGCGAAAACTAGATAACATGTGGCAGAAACTAGGCGTAGAACAATACCTAACACTGTACACAAGAATAAAGTTCAAATGGGTACATGATCTAGGTGTAAAGATTGATATTATAAACGAGTGAGTGGAGCAAGGAATAGTGTATTTATCAGATTTAGGGAGAAGGGAAGAATTTTTGACTAAAGAAGAGTTAGAAAGCATTATGAAGTGCAAAATGGATAATTTTGATTACATTAAGCTGGGAAAGAATTTTTACAACTAGTATCTGTGATAAAGGCCTAATTTCTAAAATATATAGAGTCAAATGTACAAGAATACAATCATTCCCAAATTGGTAAATGGTCAAAGGATACGAACAGGCACTTTTCAGATGAAGAAATTAAAGTTATCTGTGGTCATATGAAAAGTGCTCTAAATCACTATTGATTAGAGAGACGCACATCAAAACAATTCTGAGATACCACATCATACCTATCAGATTGGCTAACATGACAGAACAGGAAGATGATAAATGTTGGAGAAGATATATGAGAGTTGGAACACTAATTCATTGTTGGTGGAGCTGTGACCTGATCCAAACATTCAGGAGAGCAATTTGGAATTATGCCAAAGGGCTACAAAAATGTGCATTCCCTTAACTCTTCTTGGACTGTATCCCCTAGAGATCACAAAAATGGGAAAGGGTCCCACATGTACAAAAATATTTATAGCAGCTCTCTTTGTGGTGACCAAGAACTGGAAATCAAGGAGATGTCCATCAGTTGGGGAATGGCTGAATAAATTGTGGTATATGAATGTAATGGAATACCATTTTGGCATAAGAAATGATGAAAAGGAAGACTTCAGAGAGACCTGGAAAGACTTATATGATCTGATGTTGAGTGAAAGGAGCAGAACCAGGAGAACTTTGTACACAGCCACAACCACAGTTTGCAAGGATTTTCTCTGGTAGACTTAGAACTTCATTTCAATGCAAGGCCCTAAAAAATTTCCAATGGTCTTTCAAGGAAAAATGCCTTGCACATCCAGAGAAAGAACTATGAAATTTAATTGCAGAATGTAGCATGTCATTTTTTTGTAATACATTTTATTTGTTATATGATTTCTCCATTTCATTTTAATTCTTCTGTGCAACATAACTATGGTGAAAATGTATTTAATAGGAATGTATTTGTAGAACCTATAAAAAATTGTATGCCATCTTGGAGAGGAAGGTAGGGGAGAAGGAGGGGGAGGGAGAAAACGTATCTAAGTTATATGGTAGTGCTTGTAGAACACTGAAAATAAATAAAATAAAGACAAAGAAAACAAGAAAAATTTTATAAAGATCTGAAAACCTTATCATCAATGTGCCCAAAGAGGACAAGCTTATAATTCTAGGAGGGAAGAAGAAGGAAGGAAATCAAGGAGGTTTAACTAATCTAGAGGCTACATAGCAAAGCCAGAAACTAGAATCTCCTTCCACATGAGTGTGTGGGTAACATACAAACTTTGCCCCAAAGTTGAGACATTATTACATTGATTCTGAAAAGGTTCAATGCCATACTCACTGTGTTGATATTTGGCCACTTTGAGGGCTGGAATAACAAACATTAAATCCCCCATCATTTCCTGTAATTGTGCTCGACATTCTCCCAGGTCCTCAATATCTCTTAAATACTCTTCCATTATCAAATGCACAAGCTCAGGAGGAAGACCCTGTAGGAGTTCCAGGATGAGAGAACAACATAAAAATGAGCTTACCTGACTGTCGATTCTTTGGGGATGCTTATTGGTTGATTGTAAAGAATAAGCAAGGGGGCTACATGGTACACTGGATAAAGCATTGGCCCTAGAGTCAGGGGAATCTGAGTTCAAATCTGCCCTCTTACGTGAATTAGCTATGTGACCCTAGGCAAGTCATTTAACATTGTTTGCCTCAGTTCCTTGTCTGTAAAATGAGCTAGGGAAGGAAATGGCAAACCACTCCATTATCTTTGCTGAGAAAAACCCCAAAGCTGTTAGGAATACTCAAACATGACTCATCATCTAAACAGCCATAAGGAGTAAGCCCACACCTATGCTATTGATAGGTCCTGGGTCTCATTAGGTCCCTTTACAATCTCCTCACCATGGCTCTTCTTGAATTCAATTCTTCAAGAAGATGTTGGACACCTAGTCGTTGGGCATGGTGTAGAAGGGATATGGGGCTCAAAAACAATATGAAACTACAAGGGGCCTCCAGCGTCCCTTTCCAGGAAACCCTGGGAAGGTTCCCAAGAACACCAGAAGGTTGAAGGATGTTCACTGGCTCTCTCTTAAACTATTTCAATGACCTCCTGATCTGTGCCTGTGCCTGAGATCTCTCCCATCTCCAAGCTATCCTCCACTCATCTTCCAAAGTGATTTTCCAAGCACAGATCTGACCATTTTACTCCCCTACCCCAACTAAGTAAATTCTAGTGGATCTCCATTACCTCTAGGATTAAATATAAACTCTTCTGTTTGGTATTTAGACAACGTGGCCCTATGTAATCTTTTTATACATAGTTACTCTCAACACACTCTGTGGTCCAGGTATGCAAACCTTCTGGTTCCTCATACTTCCCATTCCATCTCTCATCTCCACGCTTTTGCATTGGCAAGACTCAGCTCAAACAGTCCCTTCTATAGAACACCTTTCTTGCTTCCTCCCTCCTCCAGCTCCTAGCGTCTTTCCCCTCCCCCACAATTTGCTTTGTGCATGTTTTCCAGTGCCCACCTAGAATGGAAGTTTTTTGAGGACAGGGACCACTACAATTTGTCCTTGTGCCAAGCCTAGTGCCTGCTACATACTAGGTATCAACTTGATCAACTGGCATCTCACCGAAAGTGCACTTTGCAATGCTGAGTGGACACTGTTTCTATCCATGTTTTCCTTAAATCCAGGAATGTTCATTTCCTGTGGAGAGAAAATGGTGCACTGTGATTGGTCTTTAAAACTTTACAAAATTTATACATTTTTTAAACATCAAATCCATGAAAGTAATTTTATCCTTTAAGGAGAAACTAGTGCCATAGATCTGTTTAGGAATTATTGAGTAACGCCCAGCATACACTGAACAGTTTTCAACATATTCTGCAAAATGACCAACAAAATGGTAGGTAATGCCCAATGCATAATAAACAGTAGTCATGGTTGCTTGAAAATAACCAATGGCGTCAGACAATAACTGATTCTTCCTATAATACATTATACTAGAAATGATGCAGGTAGAATTCTGTTTTTCTGACTAGTGTAAATAGCCTGACTTTACAGGAACCATCTTTACAGGAAGCAACCGACAAATAGTTGCTAATATCATGTCATATATAAAATTAATATAGCCCTAGTGGCCTTTAGATAGGATGACCTAAAGTCCATAGGAAAGAGACTTGGTCTCACAATAGGAGACCCAGATTCTAGTTTTAGCTGTTTGACTGGAGTTAAATAATTTCCTTTAATCTCATAAAATAAAGATAGGTACTTATACTACATGTAAGTCTATTGACATCTCTTTCAAAGGTAGGGTTAGCAATCAGTAGTATTGGGTGTTTTCATGTGCATGGGTAATAGTGTATAATCAATCTCTCAGATTTTTCTCTTTATTCCTTCTTAGATGTTTATTATTTCTGTTTTCTTTTCTTATTCTCTTCCTATATATTGGGTCATCTGTATTTCTTCATTGAAGTTCAAATAAAATTTATCAGAACAACAATGAATAAATAAATGATTTCCTTTATGGGAGTCTCAGTTCCCAACTTTACAACATGAGAACAAATATCTTAATGTGCCCTACCTCACAGTAGTACATTGAAAGAAGGTTTTAACGAGCCATAAAATTCTATACTAATGTCACCTGTTATAATTCACTCCTCATTTAAAAGAAAGAAATGGGGCAACTAGGTGACCCAGTGGATACAACACAACCTGGAGTCAGGAGAATTTAAGTTCAAATTCAGTCTCAGACTAGCTATGTGAACCTGGGCATGTGACTTAAGCCTGATTGTCTCCCAAAATTAACAGTTTTAAATTTTTTAAAAATAATGCAGAAATTTGTAGAGTATATTTTAATCAAAAAGGAATTAGACCTAGCTTGGACTTCTCTTCCTAAACTTCTGAGCTGTTTTGCACATATAATGAGTCATCCATAAAGAAAGTAACCAAAGGTTGGATCACTTCTGATTCTTGCAGAAAAGTCTGTTCAGGGTAACTCTTCTGATTTTAGGAAAGGCACATTTACAGATGGTACAAAGTTGGTAAGGCCAGCTAACATTTGATCAGGGAGTCAAGATACAAAAAACAAAAGGGCTTCATAGGCTAGAATTTTAGAGCAAGCACAGTCACTAGGGGACTTAATGGGGAAAATGTCTTACAGTTTCAAGATGAGTGAGTCATAGTTAGTTGGCAGTTTATTTGAAAAAAAACAATGAACCACAAATCTATAAGGTGGCAATGGCATAATATGGCAATCTAAAAACCAAATCTAAAAACCAATGTGATGTTGAGGAGTATTAAGAGAGGTACAACTTGCAAGAATGATGAGGTAAGAGTTTCTTTGTGCTCTGCCCCTGGGGACCCTTTACACATCTCAACTTTCCTCATCGTGGTTTCCATATATTGTGGGTAGGCATAAGAAATTAAATGGGAATTTGGGGGGAGTTTTTCAGAAGTCACAGACAATAGGCAAAGGCCAGAAGATCACATGGAACATGTTTGGAAATCCAGAAACACATGAAATGTATGTATGGTATTGCATATTATCAACATACTTTATCTTTTAATACCACAATAATTCAGTCTTTGTCTGGCACAAAAGTCAGGCTAAAAAATTCTAGATGAATTTTCCAGATGGTGAGCATGCTGTGCCCCCAATCCAGTAATGTGGAAAGGATAATTGTGTATCTGGAACCTTTTGTTCAGTTCTGAGTATCACATCTGAGCCAGAAAATAGAAAGGCTGAGAAAGGACTTGTGTTCTTGCCATATAGAGATGGATTGAAGGAATTTGCTTTGATGCTCAAAGAAAAAACTTAGGGCAGGGGCAGACATGATAGTTGTCTTTAACTGTCTGATGAAAGGTCACCTAGAAAAGGCATTTGATTGGTGCCATTTACCCTAAGGGCAGAGATAAGAACAACAACTCATATAAGTTGAAACAGAAGACAATGTCCACTTGATGTCATGATGCCCTGTCTAACCATGAGAGCTGCCTAAAAGTGGAAGGAGTTGCCTCAGGAGACAGTAGGTCTTCCCTTCTTGGAGGTCACTGAGCAGAGGCTGCATGTCCATTGGTCCAGAGAGTTATAAACAGGATACTCCTTCAACTCTGGCTTAGATTCCATGGCCACCATGGTTGCAACCAAGTCTGAAAGTCTGTGATTCTTTAGAGAAGTATAAACTGTGGAAATCAGAAAGAAGCTGGCATAGAATAAATAGGACATGCTAGAATCTTACCATAGGAAGAACCCAGCCAAATTCATGATTGTTGACACCGATGATGGAAGGGACATGGTGGAACTCTCCTGTAGCCAGCAACTCTTCAGGATGTTTGGGAAAGAACTGCCCATCAACTACACCAGGGATTACCTTCAAATGCTAAAAAAAAAAAAAAAAAAAAAAAAAAAAAAAAAAAAAAAAGCAGGAACAAAACAAAAGAAAAGGTAAGTCTATCAGTCTTGCCTCTCCTGAACACTTTCTCATCATTCTCATTATTAGCATCCTATTTCAGATACTTTTGATCACTTACCTGGACTCTTTTATTCTTTTTTTGGTAGTAGTGAGAATTAAGTGACTTGTCTGGGGTCACAGAGGTAGTAGGTGTCCAAGGCCAAATTTCAACTTGGTTCCTCCTTACTCTAGGATTGATTGTACCACCTAGCAGACCCTATTTATCTGGACTCTTTCAACAAAGAACTGACCTGCCTATTTCCCCCTCTAATTTATCACACACACACACACACACACACACACACACACACACCCCTTCTTCTTCTCAGATCTGCTCATAACACTCTATTAAGAAAAAAAAATGTCCCATGACTCCCCTTTACCCAAAAAAAACCTCTAACACTTCCATCTGGCATTCAGAGACTTCTCTTTCTTTGCAGCCTTATCTCATACTATGCAGATTCTGACCTGTGCCATTTATATCATGCTTCACAAACAGTAGATTCCTGGCTCTCCACAGAAAATCAACCACCTTTTCCTACATTTCTGCCTTGACTCACTTTGCTCCACATGGATAGAATGACCTTTACCTCATCGATAACTACAGAAATTCTTCACTTTCTTCAAGAGTCCATGTAACTGTCATGTCTTCCACAATGCCTTCTCTAATATAGCAGCCATAAGTACCCTTTTCTTCCTCAAAGTTCCTATTGCATTACCTGTGTATGGCACAAAACTGTCTCCCCAAATTTGAGAGTGAGTTCCATCATGGACCCACTCCTTATCCAAACTTTGTGTATCCCCCTCAACCCCATTGGACACAGAACCTGCTCCAGATATGCTTATGGAATGAACAGGAGGAGGTCCCTGGCAATACATCTGGATTCTGTTCTTGATTTAGCCAATAGAGAACTATGTGACTTTGGGAAAAGTAACATCTCTTTGGTTTTCAATTTGCTACCCTGCAAAATGAGTGCATTTGACTAAATTATATTCAATATGTTTTCCCATAAAGCTTCATATCAGACTGGAAGGTATTTTAGGAGATCATTTGGTCCAAGACCCCTCATTTTCCAGATGAGGAAACTGTTGTCAAATCAGAATGAAAAATATAAATATAATACTTTTCAGAATGAAAGAAGGAGAGTCAATATGGCTAATGAAGATAGTCATTAGACATAGGGGCAGGTAGGTGGCACAGTGGACAGAACACCATCCTGGAGTCAGAAAGACACACCTCTCTAAGTTCAAATCTGGCCTCAGACACTTAGTAGATGGGAAACCCTGGGCAAATCACTTAACTCTGTCCACCTCCCTTTTCTGGAGCTGGAGGGGGAAAAAGACAAACCACTCCAGTATCTTTGCCAAGAAAACCTCAAATGAAATCATGAAGAATCTGACACAACTGAAAAACAACTGAACAAGTAAATGCAATTAGACCTCATTTAACACTTAATGTGACTCTAACACTTATTACTAAATGAGTACAGGCAAAGAACACAAGTTCTTTGAGGAAGCATCATGATGCAGTGAATAAAGATCTTCATCTTAAAGATCTGGGGTCAGGTACCTATCTTGATACATGTGAACTGCGTGACATTTGGCAGTCACTTAACCCCTCTGGGACTTGGTTTCCTCCTTTGTAAAATATTCAGTCAGTACATCAGTCCTCACTCTTACAGGTTCTGAGGACAAAAATATAAAAGCAAATGTCTCCCTAACCTCTTGTTGCTTCCATTCAATGGTTCAAATTCCCAAGTCTGCAATTTGGGAATGACATTACACTTGTACTACCAAGGGAGTACTTGATTGTTAAAAAACTACTAAAATAAGATAATATGCCTAATATGTATTTTTTAGAAAAGAATGTATAGATGAGGCTATCAGTCTCAGAGGATAAAGAGTGTCTTCCCACAACAATGATTCTTTCTTTGAAAAATCCATGGGATGTTAGATCTGAAAGGTGACCAAGAACAGAATTCTGGAGCTAGAAGGGACCAGCAATACAACCACTACCACTACCACCACCACCACCATCATCATCACCATCATTATCACATCTATTTACTGCTTTCCAGACACTGTACTAATGAACACTTTACAATTCTTATCTCAGTTGATCCTCACAAAAACCCTGGGATGTAGGTATTATTATTATCCACATTTTTTGGACAGCAAACAGGCAAACAGACTACCTGACAGCTGGTATCTGAGGCTAGATTGGAACTCAAGTTAGTTTCCCCAACATTCTACCAATTGCTCCACCTAGTTGCATCTTCTGTACCTTAGCTAATAGAATGTTAGACTATAGAATTTTATGACTAGAAAAAAGTCTTGGGTGGAGCCAAGATGGCAGAGTAGAAGGACAGACTTTTAGAAGTTCTCCCGCCATAGCCCATAAAATATCTGTGAAAATGATTCTAAACAAATTCTAGAGCAACAGAATCCACAAAACGACAGAGTGAAAGAGATTTTCAGCCCAAAACAGCCTGGAAGGCCAACAGGAAAAGTCTATTGCACCAGGCCTGGAGCAGAGCACAGCCTAGCCTTGGCCACACAAACAGGCTTCAGGGCATGGAATCATAGGTCACAACTGAAGCTCACAGATTTCTGAACCCACAAATGTCAAAGACAGTTTCAAAGGTCAATGAGAAAGCTCTTTCACCTGGGTGAGAGGGGAGCTAGGTCCAGCCCCACCCCTGGCCCTACAGCCACTGTGGCAGAAGCATCCACTTTTGGAGCCCTCAGCCTAAAGATGCTGGGGGAATTGAGCAGCCCGATCTGGGTCTCAGTCCTGAGTTGTGGTCCTGGAGTGAGAAGGAGCGCTGGTGTGGTGGAGCTGGTGGAGGCTCTGGAGAGGGAATTCTACTTGCAGGTCTGGGGCAGAAAAGCTTGTGGTTGCTCACAGAACAGGGTGCAGGCCAGGAGAGGGGCAAACTCCTCTCCCTTGATTGTGCTACCTAAGAGGAACAGAGGACTTACAAGTCCCTAGAGTATACCCTCCACTTGACAAAGGACTCAAAAGTCAAGTAACTGGCTGGGAAAATGCCCCAAAAAGGGGGAAAAAATAAGACTATAGAAGGTTACTTTTTTGGTGAACAGGTATTTTCTTCCATCCTTTTGGATGAAGATGAACAAAACACACAATCAGAAGAAGACATAAAAGTCAAGGCTTCTACATTGAAAACCTCCAAAATAAATATACAGTGGTATATATATGCAAGAGCTCAAAAAGGATTTTGAAAATCAAACAAGGCAGGTGGAGGAAAAATTGGGAAGAGAAATGAGAGGAATGTAAGAAAACCATGAAAAAGGAGTCAACAGTTTGCTAAAGGAGACTCAAAAAAATGCTGAAGAAAATAACACCTTTAAACATAGACGAGGGGAGGAGGAGCCAAGATGGCAGAGTAGAAAGATTCACATATGCTACCTCCGAACTCACAACCCATAAAGTTCTTGTAAAAAGACCTCCCCACAAATTCTGGAGCAGTGGAAGCCACACAGCAATGGAGTGGAGGAGATTTCCGTTTCAGAGAGCCCAGAAAAACTGGCACCAAAGGTCCGTTGCACACTGGACAGTGGAGTCCAGCCCTGCCCTGGCCACGCGACCCCCGAGAGGAGCAGATCTGAGCAGTCTTCAGGGATGGAACCTCTGGTGGCCATGAAGGTCCCTCCACCCACAGGCACTACAGGTCAGTGAGAGAGACTTCTGGGCTGGCCGACAGGGGAGTGGGGTGTCTCCATAACTCAGGCCCCCTTGGGAGGCAGATGCAGCTGTGATCAGGAGCTCCCAGAGCAGGCAGGACCTCAGATCCATTACTGAAAATCTCTGCATAAACCCCCTGAGGGAACTGAGCCTGGGACGGAGCCCTGCCCCCACCTGAGAACCTGAATTTAATCTTACCCTGAATAGCAGCCACGTGCACCACTTCAAGCCCTGAGGATGGGGAGCAGCATTTGAATCTCAGACCACAAGCAATAGCTGGGCGGATCTAGGTGGGGGTGGAGAGGAATCTCAGAAGTCAAGTAGCTGGCTGGGAAAATGCCCAGAAAAGGGAAAAAAAATAAGGCCACAGAAGGTTACTTTCTTGGTGAACAGATGTTTCCTTCTTTCCTTTCTGATGAGGAAGAACAATGCGTACCATCAGGGAACAACATAGAAGTCAAGGCCTCTGTATCCCAAACATCCAAAATAAATATCCAATGGGCTCAGGCCATGGAAGAGCTCAAAAAGGATTTTGAAAATCAAGTTAGACATGTGGAGGAAAAACTGGGAAGAGAAAGGAGAGAGATGCAAGAAAAGCATGAAAAACAGGTCAATACCACCTTGCTAAAGGAGACCCAAAAAAATCCTGAAGAAAATAACACCTTGAAAAATAGGCTAACTGAATTGGCAAAAGAGGTTCAAAAAGCCAATGAGGAGAAGAATGCTTTCAAAAGCAGAATTAGCCAAATGGAAAAAGAGGTTCAAAAGCTCACTGAAGAAAACAGTTCTCTCAAAATTAGAATGGAACAGATGGAGGCTAAAGACTTTCTGAGAAACCAAGAAATCACCAAACAAAACCAAAAGAATGAAAAAATGGAAGAGAATGTGAAATATCTCGTTGGAAAAACAACTGACCTGAAAAATAGATCCAGGAGAGACAACTTAAAAATTATGGGACTACCTGAAAGTCATGATCAAAAACAGAGCCTACACATCATCTTTCATGAAATTATCAAGGAAAACTGCCCTGAGATTCTAGAACCAGAGGGCAAAATAGGTATTGAAGGAATCCATCAATCACCACCTGAAAGAGATCCAAAAAGAGAAACTCCTAGGAACATTGTGGCCAAATTCCAGAATTCCCAGGTCAAGGAGAAAATATTGCAAGCAGTTAGAAAGAAACAATTCCAGTATTGTGGAAATACAATCAGGATAACACAAGATCTAGCAGCTTCTACATTAAGGGATTGAAGGATATGGAATAGGATATTCCAGAAGTCAAAGGAATTAGGACTAAAAGCAAGAATCACCTACCCAGCAAAACTGGTCTTTCAATGAAACAGAGAACTTTCAAGCATTCTTGATGAAAAGACCAGAGCTGAAAAGAAAATTTGACTTTCAAACACAAGAATGAGAAGAAGCATGAAAATGTAAACAGCAAAGAGAAGTCATAAGGGACTTACCAAAGGTGAACTGTTTACATTCCTACATGGAAAGACAATATTTGTAACTCTTAAAGCTTTTCAGTATCTGGGTAGTTGGTTGGACTACACACACACACATACACACACACATGTACATGCGTGCATGTGCACACACACATACACACATGCATGCACACACAGAGACAGAGAGCACAGAATGAATTGAATAGGATGGGATCATATCTTAAAAGAAATTAAGGTAAATGGTGAGAGAGAAATGTAGTGGGAGGAAAGAGGGTGAAATGGAATGGGGTACATTATCTCTCATTCAAGAGGCAAGCAGGAGACTTTTTAGTGGAGGGAAAAAGAGGAGAGCTGAGAAAAAAACATGAAGTTTACCCTCATCACATTCGACTAAAGGAAGGAATAAAATGCACACTCATTTTGGTATGAAAACCTATCTTACAATACAGGAAAGTGGGGGAGAAGGAGATAAGCAGGGTGGGGGGGATGATGGAAGGGAGGGCAATGGGAGGAGGGAGCAATTTGAAGTCAACACTTTTGGGGAGGGACAGGATCAAAAGAGAGAATACAAACAATGGGGGGCAGGATAGGATGGAGGGAAATATAGTTAGTCTTTCACAATATGACTATTATTGAAGTTATTTGCAAAACTACACAGATAGGGCCTATATTGAATTGCCTGTCTTCCCAAAGGGAATGGGTGGGGAGGGAGGGATGGGGAGAAGTTGGAACTCAAACTTTTAGGAACAACTGTTTAGTATTGTTGTTGCTAGTAGGAAATAAGGAATACACTTAATGGAGAATAGAAAGTCATCTGGCCCTACAGGACAAAAGAGAAAATGGGGACAAGAGAAGGGAGAGATGATAGAAGAGAGGGCAGATTGGTGATAGGGGAAATTAGAATGCTCGGTGTACTGAGGTGGGGGGAGGGGACAAATGGGGAAAAAATTTGGAACCCAAAATTTTGTGAAAATGAATGTAAAAAGTTAAATAAATAAATTTATATTGGAAACTTAAAAAAAAAAATAGACTAAACCAAATGGCAAAGGAGGTTCAGAAAGCCAATGAGGAGATGAGACTTTAAAAAACAGAGTTGGTCCCATGAAAAAGGAGATTCAAAAACTCACTGAAGTAAATGGTTCTTTCAAAATTACAATAGAGCAGATGGAAGCTAATGTCTTCATGAGAAACCAACAAATTACAAAACAAAACCAAAAGAATGAATAAATAGAAGACAATGAGAAATGTCTAACTGGACATACAACTGATCTGGAAAATAGATCCAGGAGAGGTAATTTTAAAATTATTGGTATACCTGAAAACCATGATCAAAAAAAGAGCTTAGACATCATCTTCCAAGAAATTATCAAGGAAAACTGCCCTGATATTCTAAAACCAGACGGTGAAATAGAAATGGAAAGAATTCACCAATCACCTCCAGAAAGAGATCCCAAAAGGAAAACTCCTAGGTGTGGAGAACCTTGAGGGGTTTGAAAGAGCCCCTGATCAAGAGTTTCTCTCCTCCAAAGGTGAAGAGTAGCTGGCTTGAGAAGTTAAGTGATATATTGTTCTCAGATGCATGTCCTTGAATTTGGGTGTTGAAGTTCCAGGAATCAGGGCTCCTGCTATACAGGATAACATTCCGATAAAGAGGCCTTGAAGCCTCCCTTTCTACTTATCACCTGATCTGCTCTGTTTCATGCTTCAATAACTACTTTTATGGTTTTTTTTACTATTTAAGCATCCCAGTTCCCTGAATTATTGACTCAGTATGTCCTGAATAAACTCAGCTTGTTCAGATTGCTGTGTCCTGCCTGTCTTTTCATCCTTACTCTGTGAGCCTGTAACTGCCCCAGACATGCTGGACTGTGCTGGCCGCAGCACCTGGGAATATTGTAACCCAATTTCAGAGTTCCTAGGTCAAGGAAAAAATATTACAAGCAGATGGAAAGAAACAATTCAAGGATTGTGGAAACACAATCAGAATAACACAGGATTTAGCAGCTTCTACACTATGGGATTAAAGGGCTTAGAATATGATATTCCAGAGGTCAAAGGAGATAGGAATAAAACCAAGAATCACTTACCCAGCAAAACTGAGTATAATGCTTCAGGGGAAAAAATGAATTTCAATGAAATAGAGGACTTCCAAGCATTCTTGTTGAAAAAATGAGAGCTGAATAGATATTTGGCTTTCAAGTGCAAGAATCAAGAGAAACATGAAAAAATGAACAGGAAAGAGAAGCCTTAAGGAACTCGTTACTTTTGAACTGTTTACATTCCTACATGGAAAGATGTTATTTATAACTCCTGAGAAGTTTCTCAGTATTAGTGTAGTTAAAGGGAATGTGTGAGTGTGTGTATGTGTGTGCGTATGTGTGTATACATAGGTAAGTATGTGTATATCATGTTTAGGTATGTATATTTACATGAGTGTATGTGTGTATGCCTACATATATAAACATGATGTAGATACTGATAGAGAGCACAGGGTGAGCTGACTATGAAGGGTGAATACTTAAAAAAATAAAATTTACTGTTGAATGGAATGTACTAGGAGTAAGAGAAAGGGAGAGGTGGAATGCAGCAAATCATTTCACATAAGAGGGAATAAAGAGCTTTTACAATGGAGGGGAAAAGGGGTTGATGAAAGGAAATAATTGAGCCTTACTTTCATGAGATTTGGCTTAAGGAGGGAATAACATACACTCAATTGGATATGGAAATCTATTTTACCCTGCAGGAAGACAAGGGGGAAGGAGATAGGAGAAGGAAGATAATAGAAGGGACAGTAAATTGGGGAAAGGAATAACCAGAAGCAAACACTATTGTGGGAGGACAGGTCAAGGGAGAGAATGCAATAAATGGAGGGCAGGATAGGACAGAGAGAAATGTGGTTAGTCTTTCACAACCTATTATAGAAGAGCTTTGCATTGTTACATATGTATGACCTATATTGAATTGCTTGTTTTCTCAATGAGGGTGAGTAGGGAAGAGGGAGAGAATATGGAACTTCAAGCTCTAAGAATGAATATTAAAAATGGTTTCAGCATGTAACTGGTATACAAACTATACAAGCAATGCAATATAGAAATCTATTTTGCCTTACAAGAGAGTGGAGGGGAAGGGGAATGGAACAAGGGTGGGTAATAGAAGGAAGGACGGACTGGAGGAGGGGGTGGATGGGGCGCATGCTGTCCTGGGGTGGGGGTGGGGAGAGCTGGGGAGAAAATTTTGAATTCAAATTCTTGTGCAAGTGAATGTTAAGAACTGAAAATAAATAAATTATATATTTAAAAAATGTCTTGTAAAATAGAATACCAACAGTGGAAGGAATCATGGTCCAAATAATGTTGGAATCCAGAATTTTAGAATTGGGTTAGAACACATCCTTCTAGCTCTGAAGCTATGATTCCCTAAAAAAGAATGTCTGAGTGGAAAGGATTGTAAAACTAGAGAATGAAAAAGCTTAGAAACAGAGAGCCTGAAATGTTTAGAACACCAGTTTTTGGAAAGGATTCTCAGGACACTATATGTGCAGAGTAGAAGATATGGAACCTTAGCACACAAAAAAGTTGAGAGCATAGAATGCTGAAGTCAGAAGAGATCCTAGAAAGCAGATCAAAGTGAGAAGAGACCTTCAGACATAGAATACTGGAGGTGGAAATTTCCTTGAAGATCATTTAGTTAGTAGGGGGAAACTGATACTAAGAGAGGCACATTCCCAGTATCTTCACTTCAGTCCTCACCAATGCATACTGTAAAGAAAGGGCATCAAGATTGAGTGTCCAGCCCTGTCCCAAGCTTCTTTGACAGCTCTTGTTGGTACTGGAACCCTTGCTTCTCAGCTTACATACCTTGGTAATGGCCAAGATCTCATCCTCAGATTTGCTCCTAAGGCACTGAACCATGGAGGCAGAATTGTGTCTATCACAAGCAGACAGATTGGCAATGACCTGCAAAGAGGCACCCACAAGGAGTTAATATTCTCAAAGAGGAACCCCTGTCCTGCATCACAACAGAGGAATTCTTTTATACTCATCAATAAGCTAGCAAGGATTATTTCTATGGATGATGATGCAGTAATGGTGAAAAGGAGACCAAGATGGAATCTGTCTGACCATCTAAGGGGTGAGTCTCCTAATCATAAGCCTACTATGTACTCAGTACCTATCAGTGTCGATGGGGAAGGGCAAGGGACAGGTTACAGAGACACAGTTCCTGCTCCCAAAGAGTTTACCATTTACTCAGGGAGAAAATACCCTTATATCCACAAAGGATACATGGTAGGATTTGGTGTGTTGAAAGAGCCCTGATATTGACTCACAGAGCTCATTTCTGGCCCCAGCTCAATCACCAGCTCATTATGTGACTTTGGGCAATTTACAAAATGAATGAACCAGAGAAGAGACCTCACAGATCATTCCATCTAACCTATACCTGGGCCCTCTCTAGGAACACTTCCTGTTGTTCTGCGAGTATCAGAAAAACGGAATTTATAGCTAGGATGCTATTTACAAACCATCTAATTGAATCTATTTTTACAGAGGAAGAAACTGAGTCACCAAGAAGTAAATTATTTACCTAAAATCACTGGCATAGGAAGAAATAGAGCAAGGAATGAATCCTCCCTCTCTGTGCCTCATTTTCTATAAAATAAGGGGGTTAAACTAGATGACCTCTAAGGTACTTGTCAGCTTGAATATTCTTTCTGAATCCAGTGTACCTTCTTATAGCCTAGGTGAGTGGGAAGATTAATGAGACACCAGGCCATGGGGTTGGGAGGTTAAGAAGCCTAAGGCAGGATAAAAATGATTGCAAAGACCAAAGAACAAGCAACTTACATTCATAACTGTTTCTGAGCTGGAAGAAATCAAGCCAGGGAGGATGGCCACACCACTCTCCATGATTGCTCTGTGGAACAAGCCTTTGGACATAGGGGACAGAACCTGGGGAGCAAAGTACAGTCAAGGAGATATGGAAAAAGTCATGGGGAGGCCCAGACTTTATTGACTCAGTAGAGACAGGGAAACTGTGAGTCTGAAAGCCAGGACTGTTACCCTGCCACACACTCTATAGGACATATGGGACAGCCCCAAAGATCAGCTTCTATTTGGCCTTTGGGCCCTTTGGTACAGCCAGGCCTGTAAGAAAGTTAGAAAAAAAAGAGAGCAGTAGAGCCTTGGCCATGGACCTGAACTCCCTAGATGGTTCATTAACAGGCTGTAAGAGATCTGTGCACTGTAACCCAGCAATATTTTCCTTCTGCACTGTCTCCTTATAGAGCCACATTGTTTATTGACTGTTATTTGCTTACTGATTATAAGACAACCTAGCACTGTTGTTAGGATCAGATGACTTCAAATCCAATCAAATGACAGTATTATGGGTATTTCCTACTTTCCCATCAGCTACTTTTTTTGCATTATTCTCCCACTGAAGTCTTCCTCCCATGTCTTATCACAGCCTATAGGAGGCTATGTCAGTGATGTGTAGACTCCTGAGGAGGCAGGCTACAAAGCCAGAGATCTTTGTCTCTAAGCTCTTGATGGGTTTTATGTCTGTCATATGGGCTAATCATGCTAAACTCTCAGAGGCTCATCAGCAAAGATTGGAGAGAGATGATCTGCAGCCACAGCTGGTCACAAAGGCCACCTGGGGAGGCTCAGAGAGGCCCTGAGTAGCACTGGGAGCAGGAGAACCTCAGCGGTGAAATCAGGACCCATTGGGCCTTAGATTATCCCATCTTTACCCTGTACATTTGTTTTGCTTTTACTTGAAGTTGTTACTTAGCCTTTAAAAAGGGATAACCCATCTTTTATCTCCAATACAATAACAGGAGAAAGGGCCCAGATGATTAGCTGGGACCAGGGCAGGGGAGTGTAGTGGGATCTGCAAATACAAGGGAAGGTTAGGTGCCAGCATTAGAGAAAGAAGTCAGCAGCCCCAGTGGTTCTGAAAGTGAGGAGGATAAGAGAAGAGGAAGAAGAAGCCAGGTCAATTAAGAGATGGGGAACCTGCAGCCTTGAGGCCACATGCAGCCCTCTAGGTTCTCAATTGTGGCCCTTTGAATGAATCCAACCTTCATAGAACAAATCTTTTGGATCTAGGAGGTCACATGTGTCCTCAAGGCTGCAGGTTCCCACCCTGGAGATCTTATATTTTGCTACAAGAAATCACCTTCAAGCTGGGGTCATGTCTTTACCACCTACATGTGAGGAAACACTTGTTCCCCCAGCAGACACCTCAAAGATGGTCACACGGCCAGGATCTCCTCCAAAGTGGACAATGTTCTTCTGGACCCACCTCAGGGCAGCCACCTGATCCAGGTAACCCCAGTTGCCAGGTGCATGCTCATCCCCAGTGCTGAAAGTCAGATGTTAAACAAGGTTGGAGAATTCCGAAAAAGAGCTCCACATTCATAGGATTCTGAGATTTAAAGGCCATCTCCTCCAGCTGGATAATGCAGTGGATGGACTGCTGGACCTAGACTTAGCAAGACCAGTGTTTATCTACTAGCTGTGTAACCATGGGATAATCATTTAGACCTCTATCTCAGGTACCCCATCTGGAAAATGGGGTTAATAATGGCATATATCTCTCATGGCTGTTGCAGGGATAAAATGAAACACTATTTATGAAGCAATTTGTAAACCTTGAAGGACCATAAAAATGCTAGTTGTTCTTATTTTACAGATGTAAACTGGTAAAACAGATCTTGAATTCCCCCATGTTAAGGACTTCCAGTGCAGGCCTCTTTAGGGGCTCACTGTGCCTTCCAGGGGATCTTCCTCCATGCTTCTTTCTTCCCTGTTGCTCCCCTATCTCTTCCACCTCCCCACCACCTGCCTTACCCCTACTCTCCCTTCCCCTTCCTTATTTTAGCTCTCCTTTCTGTTTTGTCTTCCTTGATTAGAATGGCAAGGCAAGAAACATTTACAGAGTACCTACTATGTGCCTGACACTTTACCAAGCTCTGGCCATAAAAAGAAAGGTATACATTGTCCCTGCTCTCAAAGAGTTTGTAGCTTGATGAGGAGACAGCAGGAAAACAGCTGTGCCTAAACCAGATGTATACAGGATAGATTGGGGATGATCCCAGAAAGAAGGTCCTGGCAGTAAGAGAGACAGGGAGAGGCTTCTTGTGGAATGTGGGATTAGCACAGAGTCCTAAAGGAATCCAGAAGGAAGGAGGCGTGAACATGGACAGATTCAATGGAGTATTGTTTTCAAGAATCAGGAAGGAGGCAGAGAATGTGGAGGAGCCTGAGCAGACTAGACAGATAGGAGGGCAGACTTCTCTACACAAACTCTGCAATCCATCAGCATCACCCTCCTTGTTGTCCCCACAAACAACTCTCTACCTCCCAAGCCTTTCACCGGCTCCCCATATGACTGGAATTGCTTGAAGGAAATTGAGAGGACTCTAAACCCACTTTCTGCAAGAGAGCTCACCTTCCCTCCTCTTCTTCCCCCTATACCTCTCACTGCTAGTGCCTTCTAGAGCAAGGACTCCAGTTTACAGAAAATTGGTCCTGGGGAAGCTAGGAGAAGTGTGAATTTTATTACGATGTGGGGCACTAAGCAGGCAAAAATGAAAGCATCATATGCACACACATACACATAAAGGCACCCACATACACAGGCACATGTACACCATACCATACCCAAACACAAACATGATACACCACACACACACACACATATATACACACACTATATGACAACCTGCACTGACAGAAATTCAGGGAACTCACATGATGGAGACAGGTACAGTGGAAAAGTCTTATAGAAGTATGCATTCAGAGTGGGGTCTAAGCAGGTGAGTCTTATTCCTTAAAGGGAGGTTTGGTTGGTACAATCAGCATCACGTGTGAGAGGGCATTTTTAATCAGATCCAGATGTGGTGGGGAAATTCCCCAGGATTCTTTATTGATGCAGAATTCAGGGACTCCAAGAGTAGGTGCCAGTACAGAGTCATTCAGTCAGCTGGGAGTCTGTTCAGAAGCTGAGGTTACTAGTCAAGGTGTGTGAAAGTACTGGCTGTCTCTTACTGCTTAAATGTTTTATGGTCCTTAGGATCCCTTAACCTGTAACTCCATGTTGGAGTCCTATCACTTATAACAACAACGTGACACAATGTATTTCAAACATCACAATTGTCAAACCTTCTCTCTGAGATTACTTCTCCATTACATTGCATATATTTTCTATTTCTATGGCTATTTACATGTTGTCTCCCATTAGAAATGAACTCCCTGAGTGTAGGAATTGACTTTCATTTGTGTCCCAAGCACTTAGCATATTGATTGGTATATAACAAGTGCTTAAAAATGCTTGTTAGCTGACTGATTGACTGAATAAGGGGGTGATGGTCTGAACTGTGCCATAGGAAGGTCACTGACAGATGAGGGGAGGATGAACTGGAGCAGGGAGAGAAGAGGCAAAGAGGCCAACCAAGCAGGCATTGTTAGTCCAAGTGTAAGGTGGTGAGAGCTTGCACTGGAGTGGTAGTGGTGTCAGAGGAGAGAAGTGGGTGTATACGAGAGATATAGCAAGGACAGAATCAATAAGACTTGGCAACAGATTAGGTACAGGGGAAAAGAGAGAGTAGTGAATGATGACACCTAGATCCCAAGCCCAGGTGACTGGGAGTATGATGTTGCCTTTAACAAGTAATAGGGATGTTATGAAGAGGAGAAAGCTTGGCGGGAAAGAGAAAGACTTTAGTTTTAGAAATGTTGACTTTATAATGAGATGTACATTTTGACACAGTTGATGATGGGATACTGTATGTCTCTGGTATGGTGACTGGAAGTCAGACTGGAGAAAGTGAAGACAGTAAGAGAAAAGAATTAAGCTATCTAGTCATAAAAGAAATCTGTGTGAGAAGATAGCTAGTGGGGATGGTTGGATGGATGTATGGATGTATGGATAGATAGATAGATGGATTCAGGAAGGTTTTTTTGAGAACAGAGGAGAGACATGGGCAAGTTTGTAGATAGTAGGGAAGCATCCAGAGGGAGGGAAGGGGTGGGGAAAAGGGAGAAGAGGAGAAAAAGAATACTGAAAGTGAGAAGGACAGAAAGGGCAATCTTCTGGAAAAGATGAGATGCAATGGGATCATTTGTATATGTAGAAAGTTTATCCTTAGTGAAAGAAAGTTTCACTTCCTCATGTAAGACAGAGGGAAAAAAGGAGATATTAACAGAAAGCATTTATCTGATCAATGTGAGATGAGGAGGAAAGGATATGAGGGAACTCAGTGGATGGCCTCATTGTTTTTTAGCAAAATATAAAGCAAGGCTTGCAGTTGAGTTGTTGAGGGGAAGAGGAGTCATGAGAAGTTGGAGGAGGGATGCAAAGGTTTAGGAAAGCCACTCTGGTGAGTAATACAGGGAATAGATTATGGAGGTGCAAAAAATTGTCTTGCCTCAGTGAGGACCCAATTAAGATTGTGGAACATAAATCTTGATGGACCAGGCAACACGCTTTCATGATTTTCTCTGGCTTCATTCAGCAGTATGCAAAGGGGAGCAAAAAGTGTGAACAGTTGGAGTCATCTAAGGCTGAGGGTTGACAGAGAAAGATTTGTCATAAGGGGTCTGTGTAGAAATGAAGTGCTTCACTAATGGCTAAGAGGGGAAGGGAAAAGAGTATGACCATTCAGGGGTGATGGCCCAGGAAAGACCTGAGGGGTGGGGAGATTGAAGGTCAAAGTGAGGATGGAGAACAGGGTTAGGCATTACAGGGCAGAGGTCTAGTGAAATGATAAGAGATTGTAACTAGGTAGAGAAATTTTAGAGTTAAGAAACATAGAAGTGGAACACTCATGAGTAAAATCAAGGGTGTTACCATCTCTGTATGTAGCTGAGGTAGGGTGGAGGAATAGATTAAGAGAAATGAATACCCTGAGGTACTTGGGTCTTAGAATGTTGAAAGGAATATCAAGATGAATATTGAGGCCCCTCAATACGAAGGTAGGAGTTGGGAGAGGGAAAAAGTCTGTAAAGAAGGTTCTGAGCTCATTAAGAAAGCAAGGAGAGTGTCCTAGAGGATGGTAAATAACAGCTACCAGAATCTTGATTGAGTGATAAATATAGATTGAATGAACCTCAGAGGAGGAGAAGTTGCTAAGTGATGATGGTAGACGGAGAGTCTGGAAGTGGTTGTGGAAAACAAGGATGATTTTGGCTTCCCTTGGATGGAGGCATGGGTGAAAATGCAAATAGTGCTGAAAATGGTCACTAGGAAAGCTGTCACCAGAACAAAGTCAGGGTTTGGTGAGTACAAGTTCAGAGAAAGGGTAAGAAAGGAAAGGGTTAAAGATGAAAACAACTTTTTTACTTATGGAGCAGACATTCCAGAGAGCACAGTGAAATGGGTAGAATAGGTAGCTTTAGAATAAGACATTATAGAAAATTGGTACTTGGGAAATTAATGTAATCATGAGCTTTGTTACCATGCAATACAGCAAGCTGGACTTAGCTTGACACAGCAGGACCATCTTGTTGTCTTGTTTTGTAACCCCAGCACTTCGTCCAGTGCCTAGAGATTAATAAATGTTTTATCTACCTTTCTATCTGTTTGCTAGTTTATCCATCTATCCATCTCTCTATCTATCCATTCATTCATTCATTCATTCACCCATCCAACTATCCATCTATCTGTTTATCCATTCATCTATCTATCTGTCTATCCAGATATGAGGCCAAGGGAGAAGTGAATTTATTTGTTATGAGGAGGAGAGCCATAATATGAAATTGGGACCTTGGGTCACAAATATAGAGGGTTTTTTTTGCTTTGTTTTGTTTTTTACTACATCATGATTAGCTTGTGGGGAAGGCCAGAGATATGTCATTGTTATCTGGTCAGGAATTTACGTTTATCATCATTCAAATACTGAAATATCTGGGAATTCATCAGATAAAAAATACACATACTTAAATTTTACTAGGGTCAAATCTCACCTGAAGAATCCAAGGATGCCCAGCCTGTACTGGATGGTGACCACTACCACATTCTGGGAGGCAGACAATATGGAGCCATTAAATATGGAAGCACGGCCAAAAGTAAGACCTCCACCATGGATCCATACCATCACCTGTAGGAATCAGAAATGGTTTTCCTTACAGAAACAAATCCCATCAAGCATGGGTACTGTTCCCTTACTATCTCGTGACCAATGATAAGTAGCTCTAAATGTGAATGAATTCTCTTATCAAGATACTGTATATCAAAAGTTGATAGGATTTGTATCACAGCTACTCTCACGTAAGTGCCCACTTGACTAAACTCAAAGGTAGATCAGATCCCCCTTGGAATCTTTCTGAAAGAATCAGCTCCCTGAGATGCTCCTGTTGCAAGGAACAAAACAGCCTCTTTTAAAGGATCTTTGTTCCTTCCAGAACAGGGAAAGGAAGTGGGATTCAGACCCAACTAGAAAACAGAGAATGCACCATGGACAATAATTTCTCCAGGTCCCATCATCTTGTGGGTGTTTCAGCTGTGGCTTTGTAACAGTAGCTGCTCTCTCATAACCAGGATATGCTATTAGAGCAGATTACCAGCAGTACGCTATGCCTTCCACTCTTTTTTTCCTAGATAATATTATTTTTAATTTATGGAAAGAAACAAGCATTTATATGACACAGCAAAATAAAAAAGATCATTGCACATGAAAATGCAAATCTACTATGTACAACTAACTATTCCTGTTAAATACGCAACCAACTTATCAAAGTAAATTCTTTCCTTTTTTTTTTCTTTTGGTACTTATGGTTACCTCACTTCATAGGGAGAAGTTTCAACTGATTAAAACCAATCTCTAAATGACTTTACCCATCTCCTACTCATAAACCTGTGTTTAATCTTCCCATTGAATTTGCATTGTGGAGATTGGGCTGGGCAGGGAGGGATGTCATTTCACTCTTATGTCACTGACACCAAACAGGATTCCCCAACTCCAGTGTAGATCACAGTAATTTTCAGCCAAGACTAAGCTTATGGGGGAATGTACCATCAGAAAACCAGAACCAGTAATAATTAAAAATCAAACTGTCTTCTTAGAAGTATAATGTTGCTATATTGTTTCCAAATATTGGTGGCTCTGTATGGGGGTTTCCTGGAAAAGCTACTGTAGTAATTTACCTTTTCCTTCCCTAGCGAATGAAGACAAATCAAGGTTTAAGTGATTTACCCAGGGTGAAAGAGCTAGTAAGTGTCTGAGGTCAGATTTGAACTCAGATCTTCCTCTCAGCAGGCACAGTGCTCTATCCATAGTGCCAACTAGCTTAATTGATATAGAAAAGTTCTAAGCATTAAATACTGGATGAGGAACAGATTTTATAATCTCTATGTCTAAAATTACAAGAGAAAGATCTCCTATTGCTGTTCAGATAACACCATTTGATTTTGAAAATATGGTTCATTTATTCAGTGCATTGGGATGCTGCATGCCTAGGAGGTACAGAGAGCTAAAGGGGCTTTTGCTGACATGGAATGATTTTTTTTCCTTTCTATAGCATGTTACAACTGATTGGTTGGAATTCTCTGGGGGCTATGTTTGGGCATCAGGAAGGAGATTGTTGCTATATAAGCAAATGGAATGGACCAAATCATGGGCACTGAGAAAGTCAGAACATGGACTGGCTATTGAGAGGACACATTTTGGTATGAGAAACTGGGTGCATGGAGACAACAGAGAGCCATTCATTCATGGGAATTTGACTTGGACCTCCCTTCCTTGTGGGCTCATCCTGTTGGCTATGATTATGTACCCAGGGATTCTGTCTCAGGCAGGATCATTGGATCATAGGTTTTAGAGTAGAAAGGAATTTTAGAGACTGCCTAGTGCAACACCTTCATTTGAAAGATGAGGAAACTGAGGCCCAGAGAAGTTAAGTGGACTGGCAGAAGGTCAAACAACTAGTAAGGGGCAGAGCTGGGCTTTGCCCTCAGGAATTCTTGCTCTAGGACCCTATGCTTTCTTCACCATACTCTGTGGTTTGGTTGCTACTACAGGCATCTCACCTCCCTCCTACCGTACAAAACATAAACTCTTAGGCTACAAACAGTGAAGAAAACCGTAAGGTCAAACTCTTTCTAGTATAGCTGGTCTGAACTCAGTTCTACTGAGCTTTACCTGAGCAGTTTCTCTTGGACAAAAGTTCTCTACCCCATGGAACCAGACAGCCTTGCATGTCCCCCAGCTCACTATTTCCTTCCAGGTGCCCCAGAGTCTCCTGTAAGCAATGGAAATCCATTCCTCATTTCCCTTTGCGGAGCCAGGATAGGTGGCATTTCCTCGTTTTCTCATCCTCAAAGCCTTAGAATATTCCAAACTCCAAAGTCCTCTTATGAGAATAACTCTGATAATCCTATATATAGGAACTTCCTCTGACTTTGTGATATATTTATTCATTCAATATACTTCCTGAGCACCTACTATGTGCAAGGCTCTGTGTTGGGTATTTTGAATAAGACTTGGTCCCTACTCTCAAAGTACTTTCAATCAGCCAAAGGACAAGGATAGAATATGAATCTAAGATTATAACACAAATTGATAAAGTCTGTATAGTGGCAGCTAGGTGCCATAGAGGATAGAGCACTAGGTTTGGGGTCAGTAAGACTCATCTTTCTGATTTCAAATCTGGCATCAGACAGTTGTGGACTATGTGACTGTGCAAGTCATTTGAACTTGGTTGCTTCAGTTTCTTCATCTGTAAAATGAGTTGGAGAAGGAAGTGGGAAACCACTCTAGTATCTTTGCCAAGAAAATCCAATATGGTGTCATGAAGAATCTGACCCAACTGAAAAATGACTGTATTAAGTCTGTATTAAGTGCCATAAGGTATATGATAAGGGAGGTCCAAAGTAACATTAATGTAATTTGGACGAGAGAGAAAGAACACCTCTCTTTGTATCTCCAGCACTAAGGGGAAGGGCTCTAGACTTGTAAGAATGGTTGTTGAGTTCAATGTTGATTTCCTGAGGTTCGGAGAAGGTTTCATATGAAGATGAGATTGGAGCAATTTTAACAAAGGAAGACTGATGCAGATGATAGATGCCTGGCCTTGGAGTGAGCAAGACTGGGTTCAAGTCCTGCCTTGGACACATAGGAGATACGTGACCACAAGGAAGTTACTTAGCCTCTCATTACACCAGACAAGTCAAGACTCTTAAGTTACAAAATGGGTGCCTGTCCTCATCAACTGAGGGAGTTTCCACACAGCAAAGTTCCTGACAGACAGGAGGTGATAAATCCTGACAGGACCAGGACGTGTTTGGAATGTCACATTTTATCACTGCTTTGACTCTGTTCCTTTTGCAATAAGAACCTAAAGCATAAATTGTTACCATTTCAGATCATGCAAAGAACTCCCTGAAGTTATTTCAGTCATTTTTAGTCATATTCATTAAATCTTCATGATTTTATTTAGGTTTTCATGACAGAGACACTGCAGTGGTTTGGCATTTCCTTCTCCAGGTCATTTTACAGGTGAGGAAACTGAGGCAAACAGGGTAAAGTGACTTACCCAGGGTCACATGACTAGTGAATGTCTGAGGCCAGATTGGAACTCAGGAAAATGAGCCTTCCTGACTCCAGAGCTAGTGCTATATTCACTGTGCCACCTAGATGCCTTGAAGGGATGAGGAGACAGCTTTCAGACTCACA
The DNA here is from genome assembly GCA_023548195.1 of Bettongia penicillata ogilbyi. Taxonomy (NCBI): domain Eukaryota; kingdom Metazoa; phylum Chordata; class Mammalia; order Diprotodontia; family Potoroidae; genus Bettongia; species Bettongia penicillata. Next base: position 2,572,140 of record JAJHZJ010000373.1, on the reverse strand, counting down.
GGAGGAAACATTTGCTAACAATGTGAGTTGTTGCCCAAGAGTAGAATCGATTATCTTGAGAAGTAGTGAGCTCCCTGACCTGGACAACTTCAGGGAAGACTGAGTGACTTGTCAGAGATATTTAGAGTGGATGACTGCTCCAGTGCTTGTGGGATGAGTTGACTCTACCTCCAAGGTCTCACCCAGTTCTGATGCCCTAGGAGTCTCATCCCTTGCTGTGGAAGATACAGAGATCTGGCTTACCGGCAATCTGGCCCCCTCCTTTGCATGGTCAGGAACATAGATACTGAGGTACAAACAGTCTTCAGAATTGGCAGGAGTTGGCATGTTTGCTTTCATGATGGCTGCCATTCTTTCTAGGAGAGTGACATTTTGCAAACACCTAGAAAACATAAGGATGAATAACCTGAATAATCACAGCAAGATAATAACAGTGATAACTTTCTTTTGGGGCTTGCAAAGCAATTTACAAACATGACCTTATTTGACCCTCGTAATAACTTCAAGAGTTAGGTGTCAAAATAGCTCCCATTTTTAAAGGGGGAGGCAAGGAAATCTGGGTTAAGTGACTTGCCCAAGGTCACACAGCAAGTGGGTGTCAAGAGTCTGAGACTGGATTTGAACTCATGTCCTCCTGCCTCCAGGGCCAGTGCTCTATTCACTGCACCACCTACTTTCTTTAAAGATGAGGAAACTAAGGAAACAGAGAGTCAGTGATGGGCCAATATTTCACAACTTCCTATAGAATCTTTTATCTTGTCAATTGTTTATTGAAATGCTTGAAACTGAGAAGTTTGTTGGTGATTGTTAAGTTGGAGACAAAGAATTTTTTATATTTAAAAAAATCCCTGGAAACCAAATAGGTATTACCAAGAAGCAAATAGCTGAATATGTCACAATGTGTGAAAGTCATGAAATATGGTTTCACTGTAGGAAAGGATGAACGTGAAGTCAGAAAACCTGTTGCAGACTGACACAAGTAGAGTTATAGACAATGACGAGAAATGTTTCACCAAGAGCAACACTTTTGACCGCTGTGGCAGATTTTTTTGTTACTGAGGGGCATTATGTTGGAGGGATAGAAGGTAGACTGGGGTATAGAATGGGCAATAAGAGTGCCATCCAAGGCAAAAGGCATCAAACTGTTTATAAAGCAAAGGGAGGAGTTAGATTCAATGACCTCTAAGGTCTCCCCATGCTTTCTGAACCTATCTGTCAGTGAGTTGTGGTTTTATTATTTACTGGTTTTGTGACCTTGGATGAGTCACTTCATCTCTGTTCAGTCCCACATGACCCATCGTAACCATTTTTTAGGGTTTTTTAGTAGAGATACTAGAGTGGTTTACCATTTCCTTCTCCTGCTCACAATATAGTTGAGGAAACTGAGGGCAAATAGGGTTAAATGACTTTCCCAGAGTCACACAGCTAGTAAGTATCTGAGCTCAGATTTGAACTTAGGATTTTCTGACTCCAGGCATAGTGTTCTATCCACTGAGCTACATAGCTGTCTCTGACCTCTGTTAGCATTTCTTTTCCTATCTATAGCAATATGTCTACTAACTTGCTCATAGTATTTTTCTGAAGTCTGTTATTCTGTGAAGTCCAAATAAATGTAAACTATTATTATTAAGCAATTACTTGTGGTTGCACAGGCCAGGGATTATTTATTATTTCAACAAATATTTTAAAAGTGTCTACTATGTGCACAGCACACAGAAACAAAATTTGGGTAAGATAAGATGGTGTGTTTTGCTTATCTGGTAAGAAAAGGAGAGAGAGTGGTGCTTACATGGGTGGATGAACAGTGGCATCTCTCACATTGCTCCATGAATCCGGTGGTTGTGGAGGAGAAAACCTCAGGGACCCCACAGGGGGTTTGGCAAAAGGTATTCCCAGGAAAACATGGACACCTTTGTCAATCCCCTTGACATTGATTTGAGTCCCTCTGATCTGCCCAGACTCAGTGGTTCTGATGAGGTCATCTGCATGATGTCCTGTGAAGAAAAGGCAGAGATATCCTCAGGGACAGAGGGCTGAACTAATGTCAAAATGAAATGGCTTCTCTATGTCCCACACAGTCACCATGTTTTCATTAGATGGGAATACAAACTTCCTCCTATTTCTGCCATGATTCTTTTCATTTCCCTTAAAAATCTCCAGTGGTAAGGATATTACTCTAGGGAAAGGCCATTTGCATTTTCAGATAGCTCCAGCACTGATTCAGGAACTGTCCAGCTTTGGTGAACCAGAGTCTCAAGATCAAAGTAACTGTTCCCCAAAAATTCGACCCCCAAGCCAGCCTAGTTGAAAGCACAGAGCTAAAAATCAGTGCCATGTGGTTTATCAGTATGATCTAACTGAACAAAAGCTTAACAAAAATTGTTAGGGGCAATGCCCTCAGCTCTGAATTCAGTATCAAGTGGTAGGAATTTATTTTCTCCTAGAGAATAATGACCTGTGCACCAATAAGTAGAAATACAAGGGAGAAGTGTAAAGGGAGAGTTCCTGGAAAAGAGGTAGGAAAAGAAATGAGGAGGTTCAGGAAAAGTTCTGCAACAAGTGGCAGTGCCCAAGTTGGGTCAACAGAACTAAACTGGGAGAAGTGCTTTCTGGGCATGGGAAAGACAGCAGACAAAGAAGGGAGGCAGAGGAGGACAGGGCAAGAAATGCAGATGAAAAGTAGGCTACAGTATGTGTCAGGAAAACTCATCTTCCTGAGTCCCAATGCAGCATCAGACACTTAATAACTGTGTGACCTTGAACAAGTCACTTCTCCTGTTTGCCCTCAGTTTCCCCATCTGCCAAATGACCTGGAGAAGGAAGTGGCAAACCAACTCCAATAGCTTTGCCAAAAAACCCCAAATGGGACATGATTGAAAATGATGGAACGACAACATAGCAAATATGAACAGAGTAAGTAGGTGATAAGGTTGGATGCACAGAGGACTAGATTTGTGTTCAGAGGATAGGGCTTCAAATCACAACTCTCCCATTAACGGCCTGTGTGAACTTGTAACAGTCCTTTCCTTTCCCTAAGCCTGTTCCTTCTCTTTGATTAAATGGGTAAATGGCACTGAATTCAATTACCCTTAAAATTCCTTCCAACTCCTCCATCATAGAGTCTAAGAGCTTGTGACTGCTCAACTCTCAGGGCACATGGTCACACTGCCCGAATCAGAAGTACAAGGGTCAGGCATGCCTCTGAAAGATTAACACTCCCCTTTTATCAAAGGAGATTAAAGTACAGCCCAATATGAAATGCATGGGAGTGGATTTAGCATACATCAAGTGGGCTTCAGTTTCTCCTATATGGAAAAGAAGAAGGTTGTTTGGGAGGATGAAAATAAAGAAATAACCCAAATCCTCAAGCAGTCACTATTTGACAAAAATTACTGAGAAAACTGGAAAACAGTATGGCAAAAACTAGACATTGACAAACATCTGACTAAGTTCAAAATGAGTACATGAATTAGACATAAACCTGGGGTACCATAAGCAAATTAGAACATCAATGAAGAGTTTACCAGTCAGATCTATGGAGAAGGGAAGTATTGATGACCAAAGGACAGATAGAGAACATCATGAAATGCAAAACAGATCATTTGGATCACAATAGATTTAAAAAGGTTTTGCACAAACAAACCCAACACAAAGTTAGAAGGAAAGCAGAAAGATGTGAAACAATTTTTACAGTGTTTCTTTTTTTTCCCCTTATTTATTTATTTAACTTTTTACATTCATTTTCACAAAATTTTGGGTTCCAAATTTTCTCCCCTTTTGTCCCCTCCCCCCACCCCAATACCCCAAGCAATCTAATTTTCCCTATCTCCAATCTGCCCTCTCTTCTGTCATCCCTCCCTTCTCTTGTCTCCATTTTCTCTTTTCTCCTGTAGGGCCAGATGACTTTCTATTCCTCATTAACTGTATGTCTTCTTTCCTTGTAGCAACAGCAATACTAAACAGTTGTTCCTAAAACTTTGAGTTCCAAATTTGCCCCATCCCTCCCTCCCCACCCATTCCCTTTGGGAAGGCAGGCAAATCAATATAGGCCATTTCTGTGTAGTTTTCCAAATGACTTCCCTGATAGTCGTGTTGTGTAAGACTTACTGAATTACCCTCCATCCTAACCTGCCCCTCATTGTTTCTCTTCTGTCTTTTGATCCTGTCCCTCCCCAAGTGTTGACTTCAAATTGCTCCCTCCTCCCTTTGCCCTCCCTTCCATCATCCCCCCCCTTGCTTATTTAATTCTCCCCCACTTTCCTATACTGTAAGATAGGTTTTCATACCAAAATGAGTGTGCATTTTATTCCTTCCTTTAGTCAAATGTGATGAGGGTAAACTAATTGTTTTTTTTTTCTCAGCTCTCCTCTTTTTCCCTCCACTAAAAAGTCTCCTACTTGCCTCTTAAATGACATATAATTACCCCATTCCATTTCACCCTCTTTCCTCCCACTACATTTCTCTCTCACCATTTACCTTAATTTCTTTTCAGCTATGGTCCCATCCTATTCAATTCAATCTGTGCTCTCTATCTCTGTATGTGTGTGCATGTGTGTATGTGTGTGTGTGGTCTCACCAACTACCCAGATACTGAAAAGTTTTAAGAGTTACAAATATTGTCTTTCCATGTAGGAATGTAAACAGTTCACTTCTGGTAAGTCCCTTAAGACTTCTCTTTGCTGTTTACTTTTTCATGCTTCTTCTCATTCTTGTGTTTGAAAGTCAAATTTTCTTTTCAGCTCTGGTCTTTTCATCAAGAATGATGGAAAGTCCTCTGTTTCATTGAAAGACCATATTTTCCCCTGAAGTATTATACTCAGTTTAGCTGGGTAGGTGATTCTTGGTTTGAGTCCTAGTTCCTTTGACTTCTGGAATATCCTATTCCACGCCCTTCGATCCCTTAATGTAGAAGCTGCTAGATCTTGAGTTATCCTGATTTTATTTCCACAATACTGGAATTGTTTCTTTCTAGCTGCTTGCAAGATTTTCTCCTTGACCTGGGAGTTCTGGAATTTGGCCACAGTGTTCCTAGGAGTTTCTCTTTTTGGATCTCTTTCAGGTGGTGATCGATGGATTCTTTCAATACTTATTTTGCCCTCTGGTTGTAGAATGTCAGGGTAGTTTTCCTCGATAATTTCATGGAAGATGATATCTAGGCTCTTTTTTTGATCATGACTTTCAGGTAGTCCCATAATTTTTAAATTGTCTCTCCTGGATCTATTTTCCAGGTCAGTTTTTTCCCATGAGATATTTCACATTCTCTTCCATTTTTTCATTCTTTTGGTTTTGTTTGGTGGTTTCTCATAAAGTCATTAGACTCCATCTGTTCCATTCTAATTTTGAGAGAACTATTCTCTTCAGTGAGCTTTTGAACCTCTTTTTCCATTTGGCTAATTCTGCTTTTGAAAGCATTCTTCTCCTCATTGGCTTTTTGAACCTCTTTTGTCAATTGAGTGAGCCTATTTTTCAAGGTGTTATTTTCTTCAGCATTTTTTTGGGTCTCCTTTACCAAGGTATTGACCCGTTTTTAATACTTTTCTTGAATCTCTCTCATTTCTCTTCACAGTTTTTCCTCCACATGTCTAACTTGCATTTCAAAATCCTTTTTGAGCTCTTGCAAGGCCTGAGCCCACCCGGCATCCCCCTGGGATGTCTGGGGCACCGAGGCCCCGCCCTCCACATCTTTCCCTGATGGCAAGAATATGTCCTCCTCATCAGATCCTAAAGTCGGGATCATTTACATTTGTTCAAAAAAACTCTCTATAGTCTTATTTTTCTTCCCTTTTCTAGGCATTTTCCCAGCCAGTTACTTGACTTCTGAGATTACTGTTCACCCCCGCCTAGATCCGCCCAGCTAGTGCTTGGGGTCTGAGATTCAAATGTGCTTTCCGCGGCAGGCGTGGCTGCTAATCAATGTCAGCTTTAGTTCTGGTGCTGGGGTGGGGGCAGGGCTGCCTCCCAATCTCAGCTCCCTAAGGGACTTTATGCAGAGACCTTCAGAAATGGAATGGGTGGGGCAGGGCCTCTCCCAGGCTTAGCTCCCTCAGGGGCTTTATGCAGAGACTTTCAGTAATGAAGATCCTGCCTGCTGCTGGGGGAGTCCCGGGCTGCCGCAGCTGCTTCCACCGCTGCCCCCGCCTCTGCCCCCGCCGCTTCCTTCCGAGGGGGCCTGGGTCACGGAGACATCCCGCTCCCCCCTAGGTCGGCCCAGCTGTTTCTCTCACTGACCTGTAGCTTCTGTGGGCGGAGGGACTTTCCCGGCTGCCGGAGCTTCCGTCCCTGAAGCCTGCTCGGATCAGCTTCTTTGGGGCCGTGGCCAGGGCAGCGCTGGGGTGGGATCCACTTTCCGGGGCACGACGGACCCTGGGGACGGCTCTCCAGGGCTCTCTGGAATGGAAATCTCTTCCACTCTGTTTCTGCACACCTTTCAGTGATCCAGAACTTCTGGGAAACTTTTCTTACATTAAATATATGGGCTGTGGGTTCGGAGCTTGTAAACGTGCCTCTTTCTACTCCGCCATCTTGGCTCCACCCAACAGTAAGTGTTTCTGATAAAGGCCTTATTTCTCATGTACTTAGAGAACTGAGTCAAATTTTTCAGAATATAAGTCATTCCCCAACTGATAAATGGCCAAAGGGAGAACTTACCACTCTCTATAGACATAAAAAATTCACTAAATCACTAGTGACTAAACAAATGCCAGTTAAAACAACTCTGAGGTACCACCTCACACCTGTAAGACTGGCTAACACGAAAGAAAAGGAAAATGATAAATATTGCAGACTATGTGGGAAAATTGGAACACTAATGTACTATTGGCAGAGTAGTGAACTGACGCAATCATTCTATAGAACCATTTGGGACTATGCTGAAACGGCAAACAAACTGTGCATACTCTGTGATCCAACAATACTACTATTAGATCTATATCCCAAAGAGATTATAAGAAGGGGGAATGGACCTACATGTACAAAAAAGTTCATAGCAGCTATTTTTGTGATGGTCAAGAATTGTAAATTGAGGCCATGTTCATTGATTTAGGGAAAGATGGGACAAGTTGTGCTATATGAATGTAACTGAATACTAAGATTGGTAGGTGGATTTCAGAAAAACACAGGAATATTTGCATGAACTGATGCTGAGCGAAGTGAACAGAACCAAGAGAACATTGTACAATGAAATAGAAAAATTGTGCAATGATCAAATATTTTAGCTCTTTTCAGCAATACAGTGATTCAAGGCAATTCCTAAAAACTCATAATGGAAAATGCTGTCCACATTCAGAGAAAGAATTATGGAGTCAAAGTGCAGATCAGAGCACACCATTTTCACTTTTTTATGTTTGCTTTCATGGTGGGATTTTGGAGGCCTTCCCTTTTCTTTTACTTCTTCTTTAACAACATGACTAATGTGGAAATACATTTACATTATTGTAAATGTATAACCTATGTCAGATTGTTTGCCATCCCAAGGTGGCAGAGGGAGAGAAAAAAATATGAAACTAAAAATCATGTAAAAGTAACTGTTAAAAACTATATATATGATTGGAAAAATAAAATATTACTTATGGAAAGAAAGGATGGAAAGAAGGAAGGAAGAAAGGAAGGAAGAACAAAAAGAAAGGAAGGGAAAGAAAGGAAAGAAAAAGAAAATTAAAAAAAAGTGTCTCACATTTTCTCATGTAGACACAGAGTTCCTATTTACAGTTTTATTAAAAGTTCCTCCCCCCAATCCTCACTCTTATCTACCTCCTTGAATATGATTCATCTTTCCCTCTCTCCCAACCTCCCCACCAGTGACTTATAGAGAGTTTCTGTACCTAGAGGGAGAGGGCATCCATTCTCAGTAGCAAACCTAGCTTCACCACCTGAAATCAAACTAGCAATAATCCTTCACCCCCAGTCCACCCACTCAGTCAGTCTGTGAGGGCAACAAGAGAAAAAACAATGCACAAGCCCCACATCTCCAAGGGGAAGATCGAAGAAAGGACTCCTGCCATGTCCTCGAAGAAATCATGCCCTGGTCTGGGTCAGCCTGGCACAGTTGCTCACCTGGGGCTTGAATCAGGAGGCCCAGGATCCCCAATGTCAGGACCTTGGGCAGCAAGAAAATCTTCCACATCTTTCTCTCTGCACAGCCTTCTGGTTATACCTAATCAGATCCCAGGCCAGACCTTTAATACAGAAAGAACAGGATCAAAGGGCACTCCAGGGAAAGTGGGGAAAAGGGCTACTTACAGGACTTCCTCCTCAGATCTTGTTATAGGTGTATTGGGAAAAAATTTTAGATTGGATCTTTAAAGGTTAAAGATAGATCTGAAAATCTATCTATCCAGCAAGGATATGTTGGTTAATGTATAATAACTAGCTCTCTGGAAAAGAAAAACAAAAAATTTATCCATGACACAGCCTTAAATTTAATCTCTATCAGTAACATTGTTCCCAATACTTTGTTAAGTCTAGGCAATCAATGAAGTGATAACCCAGAATTGCAGGATTTTCTGACTCCAGAGTGCAAATTTGACAATGGGTTCATAAGAAGCCAGTTTGAAGACCACTTGAACTGAAGTGCCAAGGGTCAACATTTGAAGTATACAACCTAATCACCTTCCCTCCCAGGTTCTGGAGATGACCATGACCTTTCCCCCTTGAAGTTCTTCAGGTCCTTGGTTTTCTTCCTGATCTCATTTGGGGTTTCCTTAGCAAAGATACTGGATTGGTTTGCCATTTCCTTCTCCAGCTCATTTTACAAATGAGGAAACTGAAGCCAACAGGGTTAAGTGACTTGCCCAGGATCTCACAGTTATTAAGTGTTTGAGGCAGAATTTAAACACACAGTGCTAAGCTCTGGGAATAAAATACAAGCAGAAAGAGAGCCCATGCCCACTAGGAGCATGCATTGTGATGGAAAGAAATAAGAGATAAAGGATAAGGGGCAGAGGAGGAGTAAAGAGAGGAAGGTACCATTCAGCAAGTACCAGAAACGTAAGGAATATGGTTTGGAGAGGAATGAAGACATGGTTGGCTAGGGCCAGCTCCTTAAAATGGAGGTTTGAAGGCTCCTATCAGACAGGACCCAGCACCTCGCCAGGCTGCCCATTCTACTTCTGAACATGTCTAATTCTCAGCACATTCTTCTTGGCATCAAGATTAACTTGCCCCTTTGCAACTTCCCTCCAATCTTACTGGTCCTGCCCTTTGGGAACCAAACAGACGGAATCTAATCCCTCCTTCCCATTATGACCTTTCAAGTGTTAAGACCAAGAGTGCTTCTACTTGCATCAAACCAATGTGATCCAAATTCGAAATGAGGCAAGATCTCCAGGCAATCCTTCCTCACTAGCCCCTGCATGACCATGCTCAGGTGTGCTGTAGAGGATGGTTCTTCTCCAGGTAGAAGGGGGTCTCAATGGCTTCTCAGGTCTCTTGATTCTGAGACTGTTGTTCAGCCAGTCTCTACATGCTCCCTTATTGACAACTTGGAGCTGCCAATGAGGCCCCAAATATATGGACAAGATGACTCCAAGAACATTCCCCAGGGAATTGAGAATGTGTTTCAATGACTCTGTTAGGGGCTGGGTCCCCTTAAATGTATCCATTCATAACCAGTTCTCCTCAAGGTGGAATGTGATTGGAACCACAGGTGGATAGAAAGTGGAAAGGAAGAGCCTCTCCTAGCCTTTGCCCCCCATCTGTGAATTCAAGGGTTTGGAAAGAAGGAAACAATCTACTAAATGCCAGGCCCTGAGGTTAGCACTTTACAAGTATTTCATTTGATCTCCACAACAACCTTGGAAATTACATGCTATTGTTGTCACCCCTATTTTACATTTGAGGAAACTACCCAGGATCAGCTGGTAAGCATCTGACAGCAGATTCATCTAAGGTCTTCCAGACTCTTTACCCATTGCTCAAACTACTGCACCACCTTGCTCCCTCTAGGCAGCTGTGGAAAAGAGTCACAGTTGTACATGAGATGCCACAGAAATTCAGAAAGAAGCACTGGGACCAGGATTGTCCTATGGAGTGGTAAAAACCTTGTCTGGGTGTGCAAACACTAGAGTACAGTCTGAGTTCTAGCCATTGGTATCATTGTGACTGACTTGGTGAGTGAAGAAGCTATTTGAGGTGAATCAGCTTAACCTTTCCCCATACCAGCTTGAACCACTCTCACCTGAGAAAGGACTAAAACTTGGACTGACCAATCAGGAGAAGGATTTTCTTTTGGCCCACACTGAGCCGAGTCTTCCATAATGCTTTGCATGCTCTGACTAAATAGGCATGCTTTGCCTTGTTCTCCGAGTGAACCCACACCCATCTGATGGATTTTGCTGACTAGGAATATTCTTCTGCCCAAGACATGGCCCCTGGACATTTACTTTATCTTTTTATGGCCCTTCGTTGTTAGAGACACTACTTTGACTCCCCCTTTTTATGACATCCTATATTTATAGTTGGCAGAAAACCAGAAATGCTGGGGCCACCCTGTTTTATGAAACTATAACTTTGGCTAATGAAGGATACTGTCAGGGTCTGCTACCCTGACCTTCGCCTGGATACTTACCTTACGCGGTCTTCAGACGTCTCCGGCCCCTCCGGTGAGGGAGGGGAAATGACTAGACAGAGCACCCGAGTAGAAGCACAGCATTTATTGCTTACATGTTGAAGCAGGGAGAGAAGAGAGCGAGCAAGCCCCTTACCCCAGGTTATATTACCTGCCCGAGCTCCTCCCATGTTCCTCCCCGTGGGTGGAGCCACCGCTGTTACCGAGGCTTTCCCAGTACCCTAAGGGCAGGTTAGCACCTCCAGGCGTCTCAACTACCCTCACAGGAGGCCATCGTCCAGAGCTGGGCCCTAACAACTCCCCCTTTTTGTTTTAAATAGGGGTCATATCTGGGTAATTGGGGCTTTTGGGTTTTGAACAAAGTTACGGAACTCAGCCTTAGTATCAAGTACAGCCTGTCTTATCAAGCTACAGGCACAATGCAACATACAAGGTCAAAAAAGGCAAAGAAGAATAAAAAAGGGTAGCAATTCTACCTTAAACCAGGACTGCCCAGGGCAGACACGTAGCCCCAAGAAAGAAAAACATTTTTTGGCTTCCTTGATGTCAGAAAAGCCCGGGAAAATAGTCTTGAGCAAAACAGGGGCGGAACCCTTCCTCCCAGCACCATCTTGTTCATGCCTTACCAGTCTCCTCTCAGTTTACCTGAGTTGTGACCAGTGAATGCCGTCCAAGAGGCTGGGGGTTGGTAATTCCCTTACAATTCCCCCTTTTTGTTTTGACTCAATCTTTCCCTCAGGACGATGATGTTCTGCCTACTGGATATCAGGGAGTCCTGGATACTACGCAAAGCAAATTTGATACATATTGGCACAAGCAGCAATATCAGCAGTACTATAAGAAACCTATCAGTGAAGGTGAAAACCAGGTCTTTACATGACCCCATGAGCTTAAACTATTTCATAAGAGCGTGCAATTCAGAAGCTTGAACTACAGTATTTTGTGTATTAGAGATAGATACAGCTAATGCAGTGGATGCTAAAATAGCTTCTACTAATAAAGTGATTCCTAACACAACACAGGAAACATCTACGCACCCTAGTAGTAATAGGGGTTAAATGTTTGTCTATGATAAGTAGAACTTCATCACTAGGTGTTCTGTACCACCCATTAGCCTTAATCACTGTCATGGCATATTGAGGTCTTGTTAGAATAAACACTCTCCCTACTGTCTTTGGTCCTATACATGCTTGTACAGAACAATTCTGGCATGTAAAATTGAAAATTCCTGTCATGTTCTGATATGCCTCTAGTTTAGATCTGTAGTCTCTGTCCCATAGAAATATATGTGTGTTCCCTAGACATACTTCACCCATTAAAGCAATGTTGTTAGCTTTCTTTGGTGATGCTGCAGCAGGCATTCCCTGCACTGTTTGTCCTCCCATAGCTAGAATAACTTTGTCTAGTCCCTGAACAGGTCTTTCAACCTCAGGAGACCCTTTATAATTGATGTACATTTTTCTAGGAAAGTTTGGTGCATATTTTTCCTCAAGTAAATATGTAAGATTGTGATATGAATATAACATTTCTGTGTAGTTTCCCATAATCAATTCTTTCTCCTGACAAGTATGTGTGTGACAATTCTCAAATGGTAAAAACCCCGTATACAGATGCCAAAGGGTTACATTTCTCTTCTTTTGTAAGTTACAAAATGGCCTAAATTTCATCCCACGAACAACTCCCACAAAGTCCTTGTCTGACCAAACTACTATTATCCTATTTATCCTCCAGGTGAATAGATTATAAGCGTGTCGTGTACCTTTCTCATCCAATGTCTCTTGTCCATCCACAATAGTGGCACACTAGGGATACCCCTCTGTTCCATTCACCTGTGTGTATTTAAAACCAAACCCATTCCAATTCCCAGAAATACCCTTCTATAGACAAAGTGGGAAACCTGTGACTAGTCCTGAAAAGTTAGTGTCTCTGAAAGAGAGTCCCATTATTATCATAGTCTAGTCCATCATCTTTAAACATGTGAGAAATATTGCCTTGGATGATAAACTTAGGCATTGTCTCACTCCATGACATCACCCTTAACCATGGTGGATTCGTGAGGAACGCCCATCTCTGTTGTTCCCTCGGTGCTGGGTCGACGGATGCAGTGTTCTTGAGTGTCATGATAAGTACGAGAAAAATGAAAGGAGTCATCGTGACCTAGTTGATTAAGCTTCTCCAGAAGTTTTTTCATCTGCCGCTGATAGCACCTCCTCACTCCCTGTGACCACTTCACCTTGGCGATTGTCCTCTATCACTCTTATCCTTTTCACTGGAACCCAAACTTCTTTATTATCATCTGTTAAAACACATACCCTTTTCCCCACGTTAACACTGTATGAGGACCAAACCAATTTTTATTCTCATCGTGCCACATTACTTTACTGGCTGCTTTCAGGACACTTGTTATTGCTGATTCATGTTTTGCAGACTCCTTATTAGGAAATGTTAAGAATTTCATAGCAGCCGATAAGCCATCATTATCGAATTTTAAATAATTTAGAGTATAAACAGCCAATTGCGAATTTATCATCAACTCCTGGTCCAAGTACTCCCCTTTTTTGTTTTTGCAAGTGCGACAGATGTAGCAGATGCCCCTGTGTCCCTACATGGCTCAGTGATGTGGTTGAAAGAAAAGAGTCCCGGGAGGTGGGAATAGACCAGTTCCTTTTATTGATCTGAGGGTTTGGGTTTATATAGACAAGGTACTGCAAGTCTACGTGACATTCTGCTATTGTGTCCCAGTGATTAAATCAATCAGGATGATTAAATCAGTCTTCTGATTAAATCAGACCACAAGCCTAGGAGCATCTATTCTACATATCCCTTGTTTTCTGTAATTCTCTTGTTTGTCTCACAGAGACAACATCTGGGGGGCATGGAGAGCCATTCCGGATGATAATGAGCACAGTCTCAAAGATCAGTTTCCCCAAAGGTCTATCCTGATCTCGTCAACTGCACTCCACCCTGGCCCTCAACAATTCCCCCTTTCTTTTGTGCAAGTAGGTGTTCAAGGAGTGATTTGCTCGTTCCACTATAGCTTGACCAGTGGGATTATGGGGGATTCCAGTGACACGTAAAATGGAAAATTCCACCATGAACTGTTCATCCCAACCCCTACCCTCGGGAAGGGCAAATTAAATTCCCTACTATTCTTTAGCATTCTCTTCCCTTGATCTAATCTGGGATGATAAGAGTTACAATTGACTGTAGTCCTAGCTGGATGAGTTGGGACTGCAGGGCAAAAAATCTTAATGATTCTAACATTTACTCAAGTAAATTTTACTTCCGTATCCACTCCTTAAGAACATCTTTGAAAGAGAGGGCTTTTGAATCTATCAGCTGAAGTGAGGGAGACTTCTGGACAACTATCCAGTGGCGCCAAGTCCCCTCCGTTCTACTGGAGAGTTCAAAAGCTTTATCTCTGAGGTATCTTTTTCAGATCTATGCATTTTTCCAATTTGCCTTAGTGCCAAATAATATAACAAATTCTGACCTGTTTTAAAACATCCAATTAGGAGTGACACGTTTCACTTAAAATATGACCAGAGTTACTACTTTTTGGTTATTTCTCATTATCCAAAATCTTTTCTTTTAGGTGAGGCATGAGATAATGAAAATGCTAATCAGCCTGCCTCAGATCTCCTCTTGTCTTTCTCTCCACTTTCACAATCTGGCCAGGATTAGAAAGTAAAGAGAGAGAGTTTTACCAAAAACTTTCCAATAATTTCCAAAACTTTTATGCTTTCCTTAAATTTCATATCCATGTTGTTCTCCTAGTGGGCTTTGATTAAAGTCCCTTTAAAACTGCACATATATTATTCCCTTGCATTTTTTTTATCTAAAACTGCATTTTGCAATCATATAAACTAAATAATATAAGATTAGTTCCTCTCTTTCTCTCTCTCATACTTCTCCCCGATGCTGCAGCCATCAGAGAGAAGGGAGGAGGGGGAGGAAAAGAGATAACATTCCAAGGTCCAGCTACCATGGAGCTGACCATAATAACTCACAAACACACGCACACAGAACATGTAAAGACAGAACACATATACAGACAATAAAAGAAACCAAAAACTGAGAAAAAATTGTCAGAAATCCTCTGTACACATTATAACTCTGGCTTAATTTCTATCACTGTGTAACTAAGCCTTGCATAAGATTCCCTGTCTAGACTTTCTCCCATACAAGATTGCTTTTTTAGACTTACTCCTGCAACTTTTTACTGCACCACAGATCTGTGCCGAGTGCCAGGGCTGGAAGAACATCCGGGCCGCTGAATTCGCCACTGTGCCACAGATCCTGGGCAAATTTTTTGCTGTGCCACAAAACCAGGCCCTGGGGCAAATTTTTTGCTGCGCCACAAATCCAGGCCCTGGGCCAACTCTGGATGTATTTCCTGGTTGAATTTCTGACTGCGCCAACTCCCTCTTTCCTCTCTGTCCTATCTGGTCATGATTGTCTCCTGAGCTCCCTGACCACCAACACTCCAAAGATAAAAAAGGGGGGGCAGTGGAGGGGGGTCTCAACTCCTTGTCAGAAATCTCCACTAGGGAGTCTCCCGTTTGTATCGCACAAGCAGCAGCCGAGCAAGTTGGACGTGGGGTGCCCATAAGGGCTGCTTTTTCCACCCTGTACATGACAAAATCAGTCTCAATGAGCAACCCAGGGGTGGCATCCACATAAGAGGCCATCCGTTGGCTCACTATCTCCCAATTGTGTTCAACAAAGCTACAGCATGTCTTTATATGAGGCTTAATATTCTGCTGTTTGCAGAGTTTGTAAAGTTGGCAAGCAAGCACTGTCTTCTCCTCGGGCTTGATCAAGGGCACACTATATCCCTGACCCATATTTTCCTCATCCCAGGATAATCCTGAGGCTGTCTAGTCCTTCTCCTCAAAAGAGGAGGCCAAGTGGATAACCTAGCGTCAAGTCCCTGTTCGGGGCGCCAGCTGTCAGGGTCTGCTACCCTGACCTTCGCCTGGATACTTACCTTACCCGGTCTTCAGACATCTCCGGCCCCTCCAGTGAGGGAGGGGGAATGACTAGACAGAGCACCCGCGTAGAAGCACAGCATTTATTGCTTACATGTTGAAGCAGGGAGAGAAGAGAGCGAGCAAGCCCCTTACCCCAGGTTATATTACCTGCCCGAGCTCCTCCCATGTTCCTCCCCGTGGGTGGAGCCAGTGCTGTTACCAAGGCATTCCCAGTACCCTAAGGGCAGGTTAGCACCTCCAGGTGTCTCAACTACCTTCACAGGAGGCCACGGTCCAGAGCTGGGCCCTAACAGGATACAGGCCTCCTGAGTTGGGGGGGATGGAGGGGTGAGAGGGAATTGCTCTGAAGATATAAGGTCTCCTTTGTCTATCCTTTCTTGAGTTCATTTTCACAATGAACTTCCATGCATATTTCCATATGCATGATTCACCAGATTTCAGAAAAATAAACATGCATACGCAGCTGAATTTTGTTTGTCTTTCTTAGAACAAACTCTACAAAGGTTGGTGGTTGATGTTGAGAAAACAGCAAGGTCAATGTTAGAGAATTTAGTGAACGTATAAAGAAAGAAGAGTAATTGAGGGAGTGTGCAAGGCATAACTTTTGTTGTATCCTATATTAAGGGAAGAGAATTGAAATTGAGTCAGGTGTCAGCTTGGCATTGAATGCTCTCCCCAATCTGGCTCCACAGCTTATTTTCTAGTTCAGCCTGTCTTCTTGATGTCTCTGGCACAGTACATTTAATCTCCTGTCTCTGCAGACAGTTCCATATGTCTGGAATGCACTCAATCCTCATCCCTTCCTGGCAGAGTCAGGGAGGTTATAAAGGTCATTCTTGACCAGAGATGGGTTGGACTAAAAGGCCTCAGAAGAGACTTCCGGAAATCTCTAAGGTTCTATGATTATTCCAGTACCTGCCTCCCCTCAGACTAAGGAGTAGAGCTTCAATGAGGCTTCTAGTAAACAAACAGTATTGCTCCAAGAACTTTCTTGAGGGCCATTAGCTTTAGAAGATAGCAATTTCTCTCTTGTTCCCAGGGATTTTTGTTCCCAACTGGCATAATTCTTAGAATATTCCCTGGGTCAGTCAGCACCCATTATAGGTCAAAGATATCAGAACTACAGAATTTTAGTTGCAGGAGTTGGATCTTTGATGCAAAATCACAACTCCATAGGACACAGGTAGTCACTTGACTTAATAGAAGAAAAAGGCACGTGAATGAGGGAACTCCTTATACTAAGGAGTCTACCCCACAGATGATGCCTTGGATACTTATGGGTAACAGAAAAACAAAGAGGCCTGATAGAGGGCAATCCTTCCCAAATTAAAAAGACATGGGAGAAGGAAGGGAGCTGTTAGGGGAGGGGGAATGAAAGGGAGCAAGAGGACTCAGGAAAACTAGATCATGGAGGGAGATGTTCTGCTTATCTGAAAGGGTCTCAGTTACACAAAGAACTTATCAGTCTGGGCAGTGACCAACTAATCAAACCCATATTGGAAAGAAATCCCTATTTTAATAGGATTGTACAGGACTGACCACACTCACTTTTTAGTTATCATTTAACCTGCTGCTTGATTCATTACCTGTTTCATTCTCATTACTTGATTTTTCCAATAATCCAAAGCTACATTCAGGTATTTCCTTATTAATAAATTAGAATGTTTCTTTTTAGTCAATTAAGTTTTAAGGTCGATGGATTCTTTCAATACTTATTTTGCCCTCTGGTTCTAGAATGTCAAGGCAGTTTTCCTTGATAATTTCATGGAAGATGATGTCTAGGCTCTTTTTCTGATCATGAGTTTCAGGTAGTCCCATAATTTTTAAATTGTCTCTCCTGGATCTATTTTCCAGGTCAGTTGTTTTTCCCATGAGATATTTCACATTCTCTTCCATTTTTTCATTCTTTTGGTTTTGTTTGGTGATTTCTTGGTTTCTCATAAAGTCATTAGACTCCATCTGTTCCATTCTAATTTTGAGAGAACTATTAAATTCAGTGAGCTTTTGAGCCTCTTTTTCCATTTGGCTCATTCTGCTTTTGAAAGCATTCTTCTCCTCATTGGCTTTTTGAACCTCTTTTGCCAATTGAGTGAGCCTATTTTTCAAGGTGTTAATTTCCTCAGCATTTTTTTGGGTCTCCTTTACCAAGGTATTGACCCGTTTTTCATACTTTTCTTGGATCTCTCTCATTTCTCTTCCCAGTTTTTCCTCCACCTGTCTAACTTGCTTTTCAAAATCCTTTTTGAGCTCTTCCAAGGCCTGAGCCCACCCGCCACCCCCCCTGGGGTGTCTGGGGTACTGAGGCCCCGCCCTCTACATCTTTCCCTGATGGCAAGAATACGTCCTCGTCCTCGCCATCAGATCTGAAGGTCGGGATCATTTGCATTTGTTGGAAAAAACTCTCTATAGTCTTATTTTTCTTCCCTTTTCTAGGCATTTTCCCAGCCAGTTACTTGACTTCTGAAATTCCTTTCCACCCCCGCCTGGATCCGCCCAGCTAGTGCTTGGCCTCTGAGATTCAAATTGGCACTGGGGTGGGGGCAGAGTCGCCTCCCAGGCTGAGTTCCCTCGGGGGCTTTATGCAGAGACTTTCAGGAATGGAGCGGGTGGGGGCGGGGTGGGGGCCCCGCCTCCTAGGCTCAGTTCCATCAGGGGCTTAATACGGAGGCCTTCAGTAATAGAACGGGGTGGGGGCAGGGCCATCTCCCAGGCTCAGCTCCCTCAGGTTGCAAAGACTTTCAGTAATGAAGATCCTGCCTGCTGCCGCTGCTGCCTCACCCTCCACCCACTCCTCTGCCTCCGCCGCTTCCTGCCCTCGTCTCTGCTGCCGCTGCTTCCTCCCAAGGGGGCCCGAGTCACGGAGATGCTCCGCTCCCCTCCCCTAGCCCAGCTTTCTCTCTCACTGACCTGTAGTTTCTGTGGGCGGAGGGACTTTCCCGGCTGCCGGGGCTTCCGCCGGAGCTTCCGTCTCTGAAGCCTGCTCGGGTCAGCTTCTCTTGGGCCGCGGCCAGGGCAGCGTTGGGGTGGGGTCTGCTTTCCGGGGCACGACGGATCCCGGGGACGGCTCTCCAGGGCTCACTGGAACGGAAATCTCTTCCCCTATATTTATGCACCCCCTGCAGTGATTCAGAATTTATGGGGATCTCTTTTTACCTTAATTCTATGGGTTGTGGGTTCGGAGCTCGTAAAGGTGCATCCTTCTACTCCGCCATCTTGGCTCCGCCCCAATTAAGTTTTAAGGTAGTTCTGGAAATGCTAGCAATAATATACGAGGAAGAAAGGCAGAGAGGTAAGTCAAGAAGAGAGACAATTACTCTTATTTGTTTATGACATGATAGTTTATCAGAAAATCCAAGAGAATCAGCAAAGAAGGTAACAGCTCCAAAAAAGCTGCAGACTACAAAATAAACCCATAAAAACAAATTCCATTTCTATATCGTATAGCAAAATCCCAAAGGCAAATAATAAGAAAATCCATTAAAAATAATTTTAAAATGCATAAAATAATTGAGATAAGAAGAAATAATGAAAAGAGAAATTCCATTCTAAATAATGACAAAATGCATGAAATACCTGGGGATCAACCTCTCAAAGCACACAAAAGACGTGTATAAATTCAATTACAAAGCGCTTCTTCAAGAAATAAAGAGTACCTAATTAACTAGAAGAATATTCAGTGCTCATGGATAGGCCATGCTAATATAATAACAATGACAATGCTACCAAGACTAATTTACATTTTTAATGCAATTCCAATCAAAATATCAAGGGAATACTTTACAAAACTTTGCAAAATAATGACAAGGTCCATTTAGAAAAACAAAAGACACAGAATATTAAGGGAAATATTGAGCAGAAGTAGGGATGAAGAGAGAAAAACACTTCCAGATCTCAGACTATATGATAAAACAACAGTCATCCAAACCATCTGGTATTAGTTAAAAATTAGAGAGATAGCTCAATGAAACAGACTAGACAAAAGTGATTCAGGGACAATAGAAATCAATAATCACAGGTTTAATACAGTGTAAAACATTAGCTTCCTAAAAGTAAAGTGACAGAAATTAGAATAAGCTCAATATCTTCTTATACAGTATTCCATAAGAAATTCATAATGGATGAGAATGTCTTGGATATTGAAAATCATGCCTTAAAAATTGGGAGGAGTAGGTCATCTAACTTTCATGGCTAGAAGTAAAGGATGAATTAATGACAAAAGGTAAAATGGCTCATTTTGATAATGCAAGTTAAAAAAAATTTGTGTGAACAAGATAACTGTGTGGTTAAAAAAGGCTTTTAAATAGGCTCTGCAATAGAAATGAATGTATGTACAAAACAAAGACAAAAACCCATGGGGATAACTCTGTCCCTCACTGACCATATTTTAAAAGGCTGAACTGCTGTGGGTCACTGCATAGGGGAGGGGCTCATGTCTTCTCTCATCAAGAACAGCAGTTTTCTCCCTATTCTATCTTTTCTTTCCAGTTCTAGGCATAGTATGAGAGACAGCTGCGATCTTGTAGGTTTTGAAAGGTCAGAAGAGTCAGCCCTCAGAAGGCCTGGACTTAGAGTCCATACCAGCAAATGTGCTAGAAGATATGACTGTGTGACTCAGCCCAGCAGTGGCCTGTGGCAAAGGAAGACCAGTAGCTCTGTTGAATTTGAAAGTGAACTTAGTAGCTACTTTAAGTTCAAACCTGTTCTTATGAACCAAGAGGGTAGAGAGGAGAATCCCATTGGCATGTTTGTCCTTCTCTTTTCAGGAAAAATTACTTTGTACAAGATGATTGGTATTAATTGGTTAAAATAATGCTGGGGAAATAATCTTTGATATCAATAATAATGAGGAAATATTAACTGGAACTGGGTCAAATGATAGTGGAGAGAACATAGCAGAAGAGGAATCAAAGTCAACAGCCTTAGGAGAATCACCCACAATCCCTTGTACATCTCCCCTAGAGCTGCAAGGTTGACACCTGACTGAAACCCAATGGAAAACGCACTTGCCAGTGTGAATTTTTATAAGTTCACTCCCTCCCACCCTAATGCTTTATGGGATATATAAATGAATATATATACAAATATATAATATATATTTATATAATATAAATATATAATAAATATATATATATTTATATAATATATAATATAAATGAATGAACACTCCAAATCACTAATATTAAGAGAAATGCAAACCACAACAACGCTGAGGTTTCATTCACAACCAGAAAACTGACCCAGATGACAAAATATGAGCTAGTCAATGATGAAGTTGTTGTATAAAGACAGACACATTAATGCATTGCTGATGGAGTTGTGAGTTAGACCAACAATTCGGGGAAATGATTTGGAAATAATAGCAATATTGACTAATAATAGCTAGCATTTGTTTAATGATTTAAGGTCATTTGATCCTCATAAGGACCCTGGGAAGTAGATGCTCTTATTATGCCCATTTTACAAATGAGGAAACTGAGGTAAACAGAAGTTAAGGGACTTGCCCAGGATCAAATAAAGGTCTGGATACTGGATTTGAATTCATTACTTTCTGACTCCAGGTCCAGCATTCCATCCATTGCACTACCTAACATCTTAATTAGGCAAAGAAAATCACTTAAACATCCATACCACTTGAACCAAAGGTCAAAGCTATATTAGGAGGCTGAAGATTTAGCAGGAATCAGGAAGTAACTAGATTAGGGACCTGTCTAGGTATAGGCTGAGATGTTTCTCTACAGTTAGAGTGACTATGGGTTACGAGAGAAGGAACAGTATTTGGAGGAAATTGTGTATTCAGTATGAGAGGATTTAACAAATAATGATGATGGTTAGCATTTCCATAGTGTTTTAAAGTTTGCAAGTCACTTTACAAATATGATCTCATTTGAGTTTCATAATAATACTGGGAGGTGTAAGGTATTATGATTTACTCATTTGACAGATGTGGAAACTGGAGCAGACAGAGGTCACAAGCCTTCCCAGGATCACATATCTACTGACTGAGGACCAGATATGAGCTCAGGTCTTCCTGACTCCAAGCCACACCCTTTATCCACTACTGCACCAGCTCCCTTTTAATGAGCGGATGGGAGATTTTGGGGAAGGACCCACCAATTCTGTTTCTGGATGTCCGCAGCAGCATGGAAGGTTGAGATTGATTCAGCCTGATTCTCAAAACCCTCCAGGATCCAGTTGCTCTATGGTACTTTCCAGCTCAGCTGCTAGCTAGAATTTCTGATTATATGACTCTCCTTCTCCTGCCTGGGAGATTTTGACAGTTGTTTCTCCATTCTGGGAAGGTGTCCCCTTTTCACCCTTCTTGGCTTTAGCTTTTTTTGAAAATTAAGTATCTGGGACTGTCTCTGCTGCCCTTGCCTGTTGATGGTCTGTTTCTTTGCTTCTATTTTTTTTGTCTATCTCTTTGTTTCTGTCTGTATTTCTGTATTTATCTGTCTCTGTCTCTCTTTCGGTTTTCCTCTCTGTCTCAGTAATAGGTGTTAAGAATCTTCCCTACCCGTTGATAGGTCTCAGAGGGGGTTATTGAGGGAGGCTTGATTAGGGGAGGCTTGTTTTGTATGAAGGCCCACACCTTTTGCTGATTGCTAATGAGGCACTGGGTCACGAGGGGTCATGCCCTTTGGCTCTGAAAACAGTCTACACTTTGGGATGATGTTTTGCTTTGGAGTTCAGATCATTGGAAGAGCATATGACTAGGTGAGAAGAGACTCTGTGTTGCCACTAAGGAGCCCCTGGCTTTTAAAACCCAGATGTTGGTGCTTTCCTCTCTGGTAATGGTGTATGTATTGTCTATGGTCAGACAGTTGGAAGCCCTGTCTGTTGGTCTTTCTGCTTGCAATTTCTGTTTCATTTTCTCTGAAGTTCAGGGTGCTGACTTTATCCCCTAAACTAAGTGAATGATGTATGTACTAGATTAAAGCAGAGTATTGACCCCTCAAAATAAGTTGCTTTCTTTTTAGAAAAGCAGACCTAAGAATCTGTACAGCAGGCCCTCCTGTTTATGCAGGGGTCATTGTTGTTTCTCTCTCTCTCTCTCTCTCTCTCTCTCTCTCTCTCTCTCTCTCTCTCTCTCTCTCTCTCTCTCTCTCTCTCTCTCTCTCTCTCTCTCTCTTTCTCTCTCTTTTATTAACTATTTTTTTGTATTTATTTTCATATGTACTATGTCCTCCCAATCTCTTGAGGACATGGAGTCTTTCATTATTTTTCTTCCTTCCTTCTTTACTGTTTCTTTCTCTCTCCCTTCCTTACTTCCTTTCTTCCTTCCTTCCCTGTTTGATTCTTTTTCTCTTTTTGTTTCTTCCTCTTCCTTTCTATCTTACTTGCTTTCTTTTCCTGTTTCTTTTTCTTCATCTTTCTTTTTTCTTCTTTCTTCCTACCATCCTCTTTTTCTTTCTCTTCATGCTTCTCTTTCTCTTTTCTTCTGTTTCCCCCTTTTATTCTTTCCTTTCTCCCTCCCTTATTCCCTCATTTTTCTTCCTTTCTATTCTCTAGCTCATGCCCTACATGTGGATTGTTTAATAAATATCTGTTGCGGGGAATTGAATTGAATTGTATGGGGGCAGACAACAATAAGGTTCTTCCTAGCTGGGATTGGAGGACTTGGTATTGAGCAGATCAAATTGGAAGAAGGCAACATTTCCTGAAGGCATTTGAGTTCTGTTTGATGGTGCCCAAAACTGGCATGGAAATGTTAGCCCAAATCATCCAACCCCATCTAATAACATGTATTATAGTGGGCTGTGCATGGGATACATTTATTTCCTCATATACTTATTAATCTCTCCATTAGGATATAAGATCCTGGAAATTCTTTCTTTTGTATCCAGGCTCCTACGACAGTGTCTATCACATAGTAAGTGCTTGTTTGTTCAGTATTCTAACACTCTCCCCCCACATTAGACTGTAAGCTTCTTGAGGGAAAGTGCTTCTCACCTGACTTTTTTTATCCCTTCCCCCATCCGTCATAATCCTTTGCAAGTAGTTGACATGACACATCTTTGGAGTACTGTGCCATGCCACTGAGAAGCAACAACTAGTGTTATTGATAGAAGGCTGGTCTTGAAGTCAAGGTACATCTGGGTTTCTAACCCTCCTCTATCAAATACTGGAGGGTCATTTTCAGTCATCCTGATCTCTATCTGGCCACTGGACCCCAATGACTCTGGAGGAGAAAATGAGGCTGGTAACTTAATACAACCCTAACTCACTTAAATCCAATTCATTTGTAAGTCATCATCTTCCTGATGTCATGGTCCTCTGTGAATAAAGGACAAACAACAACCTGTGACTAGTCCAAGCTGTCCCAGTGGGGACCTAACTGCTCAGTTCCAGTTGGGCAATGGAGCTCTTCCTTCGTTCTCTTTTTCCTCCCCTCACCTCTCCTTCCATTCCCTTGCATTCCCTCCTCTTCCCTTCCATTACCTTCTCTTCCTTTGTATTCCATCCTCTTCCCTTGCATTACCATCCTTTCCTTTATATTCCCTTCCCTTCCTTTGCATTCCCTTCCCTACTGCAGAGAGCACAATGCTGACCAGCTAGCCACATTGTTTGAATGCCAATGTGCACTTGCCTAAAAGACTATTTTGTGGACAACTCACACAGAGCAAGAGTTCATGTGGTGGTCAGAAAAAAACAATACAAGGACACTCTTAAGGTCTCCTTTAAGAACTTTGCAATTGATTGCATGGCATGGGAGACACTGACACAAGACTGCTTGGCATGCTATGCCCTCATGAGAGAAGGTGCTGTGGTCTATAAGCAAAGCAGAATTGAAGTAATTGAAAAGAAACGTTAGATGCATAAATTTAGGGAATCCAGTCCAAATGTTCATATGGACTATTTGTCCCTGATCTGTGTTAGAGTATTCCAAGGTCATATTTGTGAGACCAGGCACAGGCTGATACACTGTAACTTGACTCTAAAATAGTGATGTCATTGTGGTCCTCTTTTGGAAAGAAGGATGATCATGTATACACACATGCGCACATGCACACACACACACACACACACACACACACACACCACTCACTTTTTCACTGTTTAGGGCCTGAAGGCTCAGAGTGAACATATATAGCAACCATTTCTTGTTTTGGTCAGAAACTCTAAGGGTCTTCCCCTCCCAAACTGATCTTCATTTCTAGGTAAAAGAGGGCATTCTACGCCTCATTTCATACCTGACCTTAATCACTGAATTGGAATTGCCTCAGTCAAGCTAAGAACTCAGAAAGACCCTAGCTTAAAAAGGCCAAGGTCTGCCACCACATTCAGGGTCATCTCCAGTCCTCCAGAATCTATATCTTGCCACTGGGCCCAGATGGTTCCAGAAGAGAGAGTGAAACTGGTGACTTTGCACAGCCCTCCCTCACTTAAATCCAATACCTTTGCAAGTCATGGTATCACCCTTTCGATACCATGGTCCTCTTTGAGAATGAAGTACAGATAATGACAACAACAGAGCAGGATACTTGTTTGGGTATAGGTTGGACTTGTGTTCTCTGTGGACCCTTCCAATTCTGCCATTCTGTGATCCCACCAGTCTTCACCCAATGGAGATTAGGGGCTGCCAATGTGAGATCTTAAGCAAACAAATAACATGGCTCTCAAAATCTTCCCTGGAGTGTTTGCTTTCCATTGACATTATGCCAAGAATTATCTCTAAGGCAGTGGAAACCTTTTTCAATAGCTTTTCCAGGATCTGCAACTGGATGCCCTGAAATGAATCCAGATCAACCAGCTTTCCCCATGCTGGAATGTAGCTAGAACCATATCTGGATAGTAAGAGAAAAGGGGCCCTTCTCGGAGATTTCCAAGTTCTGTGGTATGGTGGGTAAATGAGTAATGGACTTGGAATCAAGAAGATCTTGGTTCAAATCCTGACTCAGATGGTTGATTGGTTGTTGCCCTTTGTTCTCGAAGAGGACCAAAATGGCCTTATAATGTTAGAGTCAAGGTACAGGGGTGTGTCTCTGGCTGAGCAGACCAACATGATCTCAGAAGGCTCTACCACAGGTCAGTCACAAATAGTTCATCTGAACAGTTGGAGTGGAGATGTCTCTAAATCTGTGTATTTCATGTTTCATTTGAGCTACTGCAATACTGCTTCACTCATAGAGAATGACATCTTCTTTGATGCAGCATGCCAGTTGTTCTTTGCCAGTGTCTATCATGTTATGCAATCATTTCCAAAGTTCTTAAGAGAGACCTTGGGAGCCTTCTTGTATCACTCAGCCACCTAGGTACCCTTATGCTCTATATCACCTACGTCCTGCTTTAATTGCCTGAACCCTATATCAACTTTGTCTTGTTTTCTTAATTAGAAGTTTCTCAGTAACACACAGGTTTTAATAGTTCAATATTTGAATTTTCTTAATGAAGAGAATATTGTATTACCATATATCCCTATATGCCAGGGTTGGCTAGAACCAACATGTAGCAGAGTTGGTTGTTAAATTTTCAGCATGAGCATTTACACCTCAGAATCGGCACCCACTAAAAATTAGCACTTGGGGCACTGTTTTGTTGATTTCTAAACTTAAAAATGGGTAAAATGTGAATGATATAACTTAAAAGTATGTCTTGAGGGTTTTTCAGAGAGCTGATTGTTAAACATTGACCATTACAGCCCTGTCTGCATCCTATTAGTAAAACGTATTCATTGCGAAATATCTTGCTAGCATAACCAGTCAGGGTAGAGGAAGCATTTCCTTTGGTTTTGTCATTTTTCTTCCTGTATAAAAGGTACCCTGCACAAGACCCACATGGAGTTTGGGCTCAGAAAATCTAATTCTCTCTGTGCTGCCCCTTTGCAAGTAAAAAATCACTTGACTTGCTGGATTATCATGAAGTTTTATTTGGGGATCCTCAGTATACCATATTCTCTCCTCACAGAAATGTTGTTTGGAAAGTGCTTGCTAAGAGTACTAGTTGAAGTAGTACAGAGATATTTGATATTTTCTCCACTCCATGGCAGCAGCTCAGCATACTAAGAAGAGCCTTAGATTTGGAGGCAAAGAACCTGGCTGCTCAGTGTCTGGGTCACTTTGGACAAGTCCTTTCCCTTCTCTAGTGCTCAGTGTTTGTTCCTGTCCAATGATTTCTAATATCCCATCCACCTCTAAACCAATTTTTCAATCATCAAGCATTAATTCTTTCCCTAGATGTGCCCTAGAAATACAATGACAGAAAATGAAACCATCTCCACTATAATTCCATGAAATGAACTTGAGTTTTTTTTTTCCTCTAGAGACAAGGTGGACTGACTGGTCTCATCAGATTCCTACTGTCTCAGAAATAGAAAATTCCTTTCAAATGAGATGATATTTGTGTTTCCTCAGAACAGTGGTTGGCACTTAGTAGGCACTATATTAAGGCTTTTTTCCTTCTGAATATCATTTGAATTCTTTTCCCATGCCAGTAATGAGTGAGAGTCAAAGTATTTCACTCAAAACTGCAGTATACTTTAATTGAGACCAAGGAATTAATCGAAGTAAATGACTGGGTGTTATTGGTTTGCAAGAATTACAAAAATGGTTATGCTTAAAGATCACAACACTACCCATGCTTTTTCAGGTCATGATTCCATCTTCTGAGACACGGTCTTGGTCCAGAACTCCCACTTGTCCCTCTTCAGGCTTTCTCAGAGACACCTGCAAATTCAGCTGCAGGTTCTCTTCCTTCTGGTCACGGACTACCCGGTGAAAAAGGTCTTCACCATTTGGAGGGAGGAAAAACCAAACATGTAGAGCTCAAAGGGACCACTCCATTGGCAAGTCTAGCCAAGAGTCATGTTCACCCCTCCTTAGGCAGTTTGGTCTTCATCTTTCGTGTCGCACCTTTCTAATGCATCTGAGGTAGGATGTTCAAAGAGTGAAAGAACTCACATAGGGAATAAGGAGGCAAGTCAGGCTCTCAACTCATATCATTGGACTCCATTTCATTGGGGCAGCTACATGGTACAGTGGATAAACCTGGGCCTGAAGACAGGAAGACCTGAGTTCAAATCCCTCCTCAGACACTCCTTGGGCAAATCACTTAGCCCTGTTTGCCTCTCTTTCCTCATCTGGAGAAGGAAATTGCAAAGCACTCCAGTATTGCTTCCAAGAAAACTCTTGATGGGGTCATAAAGAATCAAACAGAAGAACATTGGACTCCAAATCCAAGACTCTTGCCACTACCACCTGTCCTAATGTTTCCCAAGGGGAAAGAGACTGGAGGACAGTGATATGGGCCAAGAGAGTTGCTGATCTTTCCTGTTTTCCTTTCAAAATGCCCATTGTGTAAGGTGAGTCTGCCAGAGCAATGCCGCCCCAACCCTGGCCATGAACTTGGAAAAGGACTACACTTGTTCACCACATCTTGCCCTTACATTGGATTAACTTTTTTTTTATCCTAAACAAATTTCAATTAGAAAACTTCTATGTAAGTAGGAAACCTTCATATGCCTAGGAACAGGAACTACCACAACAAGGAAACCTTCAAGAAAAAAAGGGTCGGCTTTCTCACCCATGATGGGCAAAGTTTTCCCAGTAGCTCATTATCCTATGGATCAGGAATTTTTCCTCTTCTATTTCCTCTCCTAAAACTAGGAACAGAAAAAGAAACATCTTGGTTAAGTTCAAAATGCAGACCCAATGGTCCCCTTCTTGCAGTCCTTAGCCCCAACCCCCCCAGTCCATCCTGCTCTGGCCACTGACCTTATCTTCCTCCAGTAGTTTCCCTCATGTCACTCTTCTCCCAGAGAACCTCCCAGGGCTTATGTTGACCTACTCTGTCTGAATCCGTAACTGAGTCTCTCTCCAAAAAACTGGACTGGAAATCAGGGAGACCTCAGTTCTGATCCAGCCTCAGATGCTGATTAAGTGAATGATCCGGGGCAAGTCATTTTACCTCTGTCTGACTTTGTTTCTTTGTCTGAAAAAGGAGGATAATAGTAGCACCTGTGCTTTAGGGTTGTTGGGAGGATAAAAAAAAGAGAGATATAATGTACAGAGGACTCGGTAAAACTTGTAATATTGTTACATAAATGTGTTATCATTATTATATTTGTATTATTATATACTTATACAATAAGGTATTATCTATAAAATTACATGTCACATATATTAGTATATAATTGTATATTTTATGTTATTATAATAAAGGCATGATTATTATAAATGTTACATATGACATTATTATTATTCTAAGCTACAACAGTATAGCATAAGCTCTGGTAGCTGTAAAGTCTTTGCCTATGGTCCCTGCCTCAGACAGTATCTCCCATTCAAGACCCCTCCCTGGGGCAGTACAGACAGGCTCAGCAGCAGCATGGCCCATAATTCACTGGCCATGGCAAGTCATGACACTGATGAAGATATGAACTGGCCTTCCAGTTCTGCCAGGACAGGAGCAAGGAGGGAGAGAAGACATCCAAAAACGAAGATTTAGGATGAAACAACTGAGATTGACAAAGGTAACTCTATAAAATGGGAACAGTACCTACTTCAAAGGGCTGTTTTGAGGCTATCAGATGAGAGCGACCTTTACAAAGCTCTTTGTAAGCCTTCGAGAAGTATATAAACAGCTATTTTTTAGCTGTTGTTATCATTATTAAATGAGTTGATGCATGGGAAGGTGCTTTGTGGAAAGGTAAGGCATTATTATACACTTTGATATCAGAAAGAGTAAGGTAGGTGATGGAGATGGCAGGCCACAGCCCCTGGGATATTGCCCTCTCTGCCTCCAAGCCCCATCCACAGCTTAGGGTTCCATCACATCTCCACTGCTTACTAGGTACTCCAAAGAAAAAAGGCAGCTCATCACCATGGTCTGCCTTCACAAAATCCGGCTTGATGCCCTTAAATACACTTGGTCAATGCTGAAATTTATAAAAGTAGATTGGAGAGCTGGGACCTAGGTAAACCTAAGAAATGCCCTTAGTTATTGACACACTGAACACAGGGTAGGGCCACATGCTAGGAGCCTCGGCCTGACTTCCTCCATTGGATTGGGGGCCGATGGTTGGTGGACATTAACAAACAATCTCCTAAAGGGCAGCCCCTTAACAAATTCTGCCTGAGAGTGATGTTGTAGGCAGGACAAGTAGTTATTTCACAGGTGAGGAGACTGAGGCAAGCAGAGGTTAAATGACTTGTTCAGGATCACACAGCTGGAAGATATCTGAGTCCGAATTTGAACTCAGTTCTTCCTGATTCCAGGTCTAATATTCTAACCAGTGGGATGAGATATTGTGAGGATCCAGGGAGATAATGGATGTAAACTGTTTTATAACAAAAAAAAAAACTAGGGGGGGTTGCTAGAATTATTTTTTTCAGTTGAGCATTTTTATAACTAGATTTTGATCTAGGTTTTCTGTCTCATGGATGTTATTTTATACATTTCAAAGCATTACACTGGAAGGGGTCTATAACCTTCGCTGGACAGACAAATGGATGTGTGATGCATAACCACAAAAACTTAAGAGTGTCTCCTTATGGAAATGTGGATTATTATTTATTTTGCTATTATTATTGTTACCACTTGTAGAGAATGGTCACCAAGTTCAGCCCTGCTGGGGTTAGATAAGGGTAGGAGGGCAGAAGAAAGGTCAAGGAGTGGATTTAACCAGTTTGGAGGCTATGATAGCGAAGCCAGGAGCAGGAGCCTCCTTCTGCATGAGTGTGTGGGTAACATACACACATTGCCCTAGAGATGAGACATTCTTATACAGATTCAGAGAAGGGTCCATGCCATTCTCACCATTCTGCTATTTGGCCAGTTTGAGGGAAGGATAACAAACATCAAATCTCTCATCATCTCCTGGAATTGAGCTCAACACTCTCCAGGGTCCTCAGTATCTCTTAAATACTTTCCATCATCAAATGCCCAAGTTCAAGAGGAACACCCTATAGGAGACCCAGAAGGAGAAAGAGTAACAGGAAAATAGCAGATAAAATGTCTCTACATTCAGAAGGACCTGTGTTCAAATGTGACCTTTGACATGTATTAGCTATATGACCCTGGGCAAGTAACTGAACCTTGTTTGCCTCAGTTCCTTATCTATAAAATGAGCTGGAGAAGAACATGGCAAATCACTCCAGTATCTCGGGCAACAAAACCCCCAGAACAGATCATGAAGAGTCAGACATGACTCATCAGCTAACTACCCACAAGGAATAAGCCCACACAAGTTTGCCTGCTACTCAGAGGTCCTAGGTCTCAGTAGGTCCCTTGCCAACTTCTCCAGTAGGGCCTTCTCTTTCAGGGTTAAATTCCTCAAGAAGATCCTAGACAACAACTTGCTGGGCATGGTGAAGAGGGGAAGGAAACAAGGAAAGGACAGAGCTACAAGGGGTAGTTCTACATGGAAACATGGGGTCTCGAAGGTCTTTCCCACTCTGTGACTATGAAAGAAGAAAGTCAGAAGGACCTTCTTTGGCTCTCTCCTAGACTATTTCAATGGCCTCCTAATGGGTCCTATGCCTGAGATCTTTCCCCACTCCAAGTCATCCTCCACTCATCTTCCAGATTGATTTTCCGAGCACAGATTTGACCATTTTTTTCTCCTCCCCCAACTAAGTAAATTCTAGTGGATGCCTATTGCCTGTGGGATTAAATATAAACTCTTCTGTTTGGTATTTACAGCTTTTAAGAACTTGGCACCATCCAGTCTATGATGTATTCATTATGTGTGTATACACACACACACACACACACACATATATAATAGACAATATATATGAAGTATATATAATAAAATGCACATTATATTATGTATATAATAATGTTTGCATTATTACTCTCATCCCACTCTGTGGTTCAGTTAGGCCAACCTTCTGGTTCCTCACATTTCCCATTCCATTTCTCACCTCCAAGCCTTTGCATTGGCAAGACTCAGGTCAGACAGTACCTCCTATAGAACATCTTTCTTGCCTCCTCCTTCCTCAAGCTGCTAGTGCCTTATCCCTCCCCCAAGATTTGCTTTGTGTATGTTTTCATTCTACCTCTGGAGGTGTAGGTTATCTCCTTCATGAAATATAAGTTCCTTAAAGGCAGGAACTATTTCACTTTGTTCCTATGCTTAGCCCAGTGCTTGCTACGTAATAGGTACTTTAAAAAGAATAAGCTGGTATTTCACCAAAATTAGATTTAGCAAAACTGATTGGATACTTTTTTATCCATTTTTTCCTTAAATCCAGGAATTTCCTTTCCCTGTGCAGAAAAAAAAAAACCCCAAAAACACGGTGCATTGTAAATGGTCTTCAGAACTTTATAAAATTTATGCTTTTCTTAAACAAATTTAATCCAAGGAAGTCATTGTATTCTTTAAGGAGAAGCTAGAGCCATAGATTAGTTTACGAATTACTGAATAATGCCCAATACACACTGAATAGTTCTCAAGATATCTTGCCAAATGGTCAGCAAAATGGTGCATAATACCTGGAATATAATAAAAAGTGGTCATGGATTCATCATAATGCTCAGCAACCTTAGACAATGACTGATGCTTATTACAATACATTATGCTAGGAATGATACAAATATAATTCTGTTTTTTCTGATTAGTGTAAATAGACCAACTTTATATGTGTGTGCTTAAGGAAGCAACTGGCAAATGGTTGTTAATATGTCATATTTAAAATTAATGTCAACCTAATGACCTTTAGATATAATATGATAGATATGATAGATATAGACCTGAAAACCATAGGAAAGAGACTTGGTCTTGGTTCTAGTCCCAGCTGTGTGATTGGAGTTAAGTCATTTCCTTTCTGGGAGCCTCAGCTCTCTACTATAGAATAATGGGGAGAAACATCTTAATGGTCCCTATCTCATAGGGGGAAGTGGAAAAGCAGTTTTTTGTAAACCATACAATGCTACGTTAATATCAACTAATATCATTCACTATTCATTTAAAATAAAAACTTAGGGCAGCTATGTGACACAATGGATAGAACACAGGACCTGCAGTCAGAAAGACCTGTGTTCAAATTCAGCCTCATTTACTAGATGTGTGACCTAGGCAAGTCACTTAGCCCCAGTGGCCTCCAAAAATTAAAAAACAAACAAAATAAAGAGATTTGTGGAGAATATTTTAACCAAAAGGGAGCTAGACCTAGCTTGGCCTTCTCTTCCTATACTTCTGTGGGGAAACTGAGGAAGATTCTCCCCAGTTCCTTGCATGACCACCATATGATCTGACATGAGGAATATAGCTTAAAGTTGATATGCTTAACTGAGAGGGCCAGGGGAAGCAGCATATAAGAATTAATGAGGCATGTAGTCAGGGTGAAGAGACCCTTATCTTAAGAGTCATAAAACTTAAGGGAGGGGGAGTCTGTATTCAAGGACCTGGCCAGTCCTTGGGCACATAAATCAGAATCAACAACTGGAATTTTTGGCCAGAGTTCCTTCTTTGTTCCAATGGTTCTCTTTTCCCTGAAGTTACATGTATAAAGAGACTGAGTGGGAAAGGGATCTTTGGAGGTCTTTGATGCAGAAATGGGGACGCCTGCTTCTGCTCTCCCAGTCAGGACCTTTGCCAACTATTCCCCCCTCTCCGGTCTTGCCAAAGTGTTGGAGTTCAGACTTGGCTGGTGATATATTCTTTTTCTTTTTCTATTCTGTCCTATCTATTATCTACTGTTTATATGTACACACTTGCTAACTTACACTATTTGTAGTAACAAAACTTAATTGCCTATTAAGCTTGTTTTAGTGCATGTCATTGTATCTTAAGATGAGAACCTGAAGTGAAAGGTGAAAGTGCTGCACAGTCTACATAATCCCTTTCGATTACACCTTCTCAGCAGATTTGCACATGAAATGAATCATTCATACGGAAAATAACCAAAGGCCGAATTACTTCTGATTTTTCCATCGGTAGCCTATTCAGGACAACAACTTTTCTGACTTTAGAAAAGGCAAATGTACAGAGAACACAAAGTCAGGAGGGTTAGCTAATATATTGGATTTTGGAATCAGGATCACCCCCCAAAAATGACTTGACAGGTTAGAATTTTGGACAACAGCTATCTTAGGATCAAATTTAATGAGGACAAAGTCTTATGCTTGGAATTTTTAAAAACTGTCTGCAATCTCAAAATGAGCAAAGCATGGTTAAACTATATTTTATTTTATTTTATTTTTAATATTTATTTATTTATTTAACTTTTAACATTCATTTTCACAAAATTTTGGGTTCCAAATTTTCTCCCCTTTTATCCCTTCCCCCCACCCCAATACCCCAAGCATCTAATTTTCCCTATCTCCAATCTGCCCTCTCTTCTGTCATCCCTCCCTTCTCTTGTCTCCATCTTCTCTTTTCTCCTGTAGTGCCAGATGACTTTCTATTCCTCATTAACTGTATGTCTTCTTTCCTAGTAGCAACAGCAATACTAAACAGTTGTTCCTAAAACTTTGAGTTCCAAATTCTCCCCATCCCTCCCTCCCCACCCATGCCCTTTGGGAAGGCAGGCAATTCAATATAGGCCATATCTGTGTAATTTTGCAAATGACTTCCCTGATAGTCGTGTTGTGTAAGACTAACTAAATTACCCTCCATCCTAACCTGCCCCTCATTGTTTCTCTTCTGTCTTTTGATCCTGTCCCTTCCCAAGTGTTGACTTCAAATTGCTCCCTCCTCCCTTTGCCCTCCCTTCCATCATCCCCCCCTTGCTTATCTCCTTCTCCCCCACTTTCCTATACTGTAAGATAGGTTTTCATACCAAAATGAGTGTGCATTTTATTCCTTCCTTTAGTCAAATGTGATGAGGGTAAACTAATTGTTTTTTTTTTCTCAGCTCTCCTCTTTTTCCCTCCACTAAAAAGTCTCCTACTTGCCTCTTAAATGACATATAATTACCCCATTCCATTTCACCCTCTTTCCTCCCACTACATTTCTCTCTCAGCATTTACCTTAATTTCTTTTCAGTTATGGTCGCATCCTATTCAATTCACTCTGTGCTCTCTGTCTCTGTATGTGTGTGCATGTGTGTATGTGTGTGTGCGTGTATGCATGTACATGTGTGTGTATGGATCCACCAACTACCCAGATACTGAAAAGTTTTAAGAGTTACAAATATTGTCTTTCCATGTAGGAATGTAAACAGTTCACTTCTGGTAAGTCCCTTAAGACTTCTCTTTGCTGTTTACTTTTTCATGCTTCTTCTCATTCTTGTGTTTGAAAGTCAAATTTTCTTTTCAGCTCTGGTCTTTTCATCAAGAATGCTTGAAAGTCCTCTGTTTCATTGAAAGACCACATTTTCCCCTGAAGCATTATACTCAGTTTAGCTGGGTAGGTGATTCTTGGTTTGAGTCCTAGTTCCTTTGACTTCTGGAAAATCCTATTCCACACCTTCGATCCCTTAATGTAGAAGCTGCTAGATCTTGAGTTATCCTGATTGTATTTCCACAGTACTGGAATTGTTTCTTTCTAGCTGCTTGCAAGATTTTCTCCTTGAGCTGGGAGTTCTGGAATTTGGCCACAATGTTCCTAGGAGTTTCTCTTTTTGGATCTCTTTCAGGTGGTGATAGATGGATTCTTTCAATACTTATTTTGCCCTCTGGTTCTAGAATGTCAGGGCAGTTTTCCTTGATAATTTCATGGAAGATGATATGTAGGCTCTTTTTTTGATCATGAGTTTCAGGTAGTCCCATAATTTTTAAATTGTCTCTCCTGGATCTATTTTCCAGGTCAGTTGTTTTTCCCATGAAATATTTCACATTCTCTTCCATTTTTTCATTCTTTTGGTTTTGTTTGGTGATTTCTTGGTTTCTCATAAAGTCATTAGCCTCCATCTGTTCCATTCTAATTTTGAGAGAGCTATTTTCTTCAGTGAGCTTTTGAACCTCTTTTTCCATTTGGCTCATTCTGCTTTTGAAAGCATTCTTCTCCTCATTGGCTTTTTGAACCTCTTTTGCCAATTGAGTGAGCCTATTCTTCAAGGTGTTATTTTCTTCAGCATTTTTTTGGGTCTCCTTAACCAAGGTATTAACCCTTTTTTCATACTTTTCTTGCATCTCTCTCATTTCTCTTCCCAGTTTTTCCTCCACCTGTCTAACTTGCTTTTCAAAATCATTTTTGAGCTCTTCCAAGGCCTGAGCCCACCTGACATCCCCCTGGGGTGTCTGGGGTACTGAGGCCCTGCCCTCCACGTCTTTCCCTGATGGCAAGAATACATCCTCGCCATCAGATCCTAAGGTCGGGATAATTTGCATTTGTTGGAAAAAACTCTCTATAGTCTTATTTTTCTTCCCTTTTCTAGGCATTTTCCCAGCCAGTTACTTGACTTCTGAGATTCCTGTCCACCCCCACCTAGATCCGCCCAGCTAGTGCTTGGGGTGAAATTCAAATGTGCTTTCTGCGCTGCCTGCCCAGCTGCTAATCAATGAGCTTTAGTTCTGGTGCTGGGGTGGGCGCAGGGCTGCCTCCCAGGCTCAGCTCCCTCAGTGGCTTTATGCAGAGACTTTCAGGAACAGAGCGGGTGGGGGGGAGCCACCTCCCAGGCTCAGCTCCCTCAGGGGCTTTATGCAGAGGCCTTCAGTAATAGAGCAGGGTGGGGCAGGACCATCTCCCAGGCTCAGCTCCCTCAGGTTGTTTATGCAGAGACTTTCAGTAATGAAGATCCTGCCTGCTGCTGGGGGAGTCCGGGGCCGTGGCCGCACCGCTGCTGCCTCTGCTGCCACCCACACCTCTGCTTCCACCACTTCCTGCCCCTGTCTCTGCCGCCGCCGCTTCCTCCCGAGGGAGCCCGAGTCACGGAGACACCCCACTCCCCTCAGCCAGCCAGCCATCTCTCTCACTGACCTGTAGCTTCTGTGGGCGGAGGGACTTTCCCGACTGCCGGAGCTTCCGTCCCTGAGGCCTGCTCGGGTCAGCTTCTCTGGGGCCGCGGCCAGGGCAGGACTGGGGTGGGGTTCGCTTTCCGGGGTGTGATGGACCCTGGGGACGGGTCTCCAGGGCTCTCTGGCACAGAAATCTCTTCCACTCCATTTCTGTACCCCTTTCAGTGGTCCAGAAGTTATGGGGGTCTCTTTTTACATTAATTCTATGGGCTGTGGGTTGAAGCTCGTAAACGTGCGTCCTTCTACTCCGCCATCTTGGCTCCGCCCCCAACTATACTTTATTTTACAAAGATCCAGCAACTGTTGTGAACCACAAGCCCATAAGGAAGTAACAGAGTAATATGGCAACTAAAAAGCAATGTGATGTTGAGGAGTGTTAAGAAAGGCACAGTTTCCCAGATAAAGAGGTGAGAATCCCTTTGTGCTCTGCCCATGGGAAACCCACAGTTATCCCTTCCACATCACAACTTTCCTCGTCCTGGTTTTGATACATTGCAGAAAGGCATAAGAATTTGAATGGGAATTTGGGGGGAGTTTTGTGGAAGCCACAGATGACAGGGGAAAGATACCTGATGACCCAGAAAAAGTTTAGAAACTCAGAAAACTAGAAAATATAATATCAACATAGTTTATCTTTTAATACCATAATAATTCAACCTTCTTCTCTGGTACGAAAGTCAGGCCAAACATTTTATGTCAATTTTCCAGATGGCAGGGGTGCTATACCCACAATCCCAGGGATGTGGAAGGGATAATTGTCTATCTGAAATCTTTTCTTCAGTTCTGAGCATCACATTTGAGGGAGAAAATAGAGAAGATGAGAAGGGACGCATGGTCTTGTCATATAGGGATGAGTGGAAGGAATTTCTTTGCTAGTCAAAGGAAAACTTGAGTCAGGGGCCAACCTGACGATGGTTGTTGCTAACTGCCTGGTCAGTGTTCACCTGGAAGAGGCATTTAACTGGTGCCATTTGCCATAAAGGCAGAGATGGGAACAACAAATAGAAGGTGAAAAAGACATAAATTTCCACTTGATGTCATGATGCCCTGTCCAACCATGAGAACTGCCTAAAAATGGAAGGAGCTGCCTCACAAGGCCGTAGGTTTTCCCTCCTTAGAGATCACTGAGCAGAGACTGCATGTTCATTGGTCTAGTACTTCTCCATCAACTCTGGCTTAGACTCCATGGCCACCATGGTCCTGGCCATCTTGGAAAAACTGTGATCCTTCAGAGAAACAAACTGTTGAGATCATAAAGAAGCTGGCACAGAATAGGACATGTTAGAATCTTACCACAGAAATAACCTAGTCAAATTCATGGCACCAATGCTGGAAGGGATGTGGTGGAACTCTCTTGCAGCCAGCAACTCTTCAGGATCTTTGGGAAAGAATTGTCCATCAATACACCAGGGATTATCTTGAAATGCTAAAGAAGCAGGAAAAAAAGGCAAGTTTATCTCCACAGTCTCCTTTCTACATATTGCTGCCTAATCATTCTTACTGTTATCATCCTATTTCAGACATTTTAAATCATTTTCCTTGACTCTTTTTTTCCTGTTTTTGGAAGCAATGAGAGCTAAGTGACTTGCCCAAGGTCACACAGCTACTAAGTGTTTGAGACTGGATTTGAACTGAGATCCTCCAGACTCCAGGGCTGGTATTCTAGCCACTATACTGCCTAGCTAAACCTCCTTATCTGGACTCTTGCAACAGTCTCCAAATTAGCCTTCAAATCTCCCCTTCTGATTTATTGTGTACACACACACACACACACACACACACACACACGCACACACACACACACACACACACACACACCCCTTCTTTATCTTAGATCTGCTTATGAAACGCCACTGCATTAAAAAAAGAAAAAAGTCTCATGGCTCCCCATATTCAGCAAAGAAAAACCTCCATCATTTCAGTGTGGCATTCAGAGCCCCCTCTTCTGCTTTTCCAGGCTTGTCTCATCCTGTGCAGACTCTGCCCTGTGCCAAGCATATTACATTTCACCAGCAATGAATTCCTTGCTCTCCACTGAAAGTCAACCACCTTTTCCTACCTGTCTACCTTGGCTCAATTCATTCCTCATGGCCAGAATAACCCATCCCTCATTGCTACCTACTGAAATTCTTCACTTTCTTCAAGAGCCAGTTTAACTACCATGTCTTCCACAAAACCTTCTTTGATATAGCCAAAAGGATCCTTTCCTTCCTCAGAGTTCCCACCCCACATGCTTGTGACACCCCTGTGGACTTAGGTTCTGCTCCCTGTGTATGGCACAAAGCCCTCTCCCCTAGAAGGGCAGTTCCATCATGGACCCCTCTCTTACCCAAACTTTGTGTCTCCTAAAGTCGGATACAGAAGCTGCCCCAGAAATGCTTCTGAAATGAATAGCAGACAAATCTTGACCTTAACGTCAATAGATCTGAATTCTAGTCCTGACTCAGCCTCTAACAGACTGTAATTTTAGACATACAACATCTCTCTGGTTTCAATTTCCTCCCCTATAAAATGAGTGCATTGGACTAAATTATTGTCAAGATGTTTTCCCATAAAACATTTCTTTCTAAAAGAAGGCATTGGAATTGGGCTTTAATGGATAGGGAAGAATTCAACAAGCAAAGGAGGGCTAAGAGAGACAGCAGGGTGAGGGAGGAAGGAAGACTGGATTGAAAAGTGGGAGACATCTGGGCTTAAATCCCAGGTCTGATGTTTACTGACTGTGTGATGCTGGAGAAGTGAATAAGTCACTACCTCTAGGCTCCTCAGAGGTTTGTTGCTATTGTTCAGGTGTGTCCGATTCTTCATGACCCCATAGCATGCCAACAATATCCATGAGGGTTTCTTGGCAAAGATACTGGAGTGGTTTGCATTTGTTTCTCCGGAAGATTAAGGCAAACAGTAGTGGCCAACATCACACAGCTAGTAGGTGTCAGAGTCTTCCTGGTTCCAGGCTTACTTTCTATTCACTGAGAACTCCTCGTAAGTTTATTCATTCATAAAATAGGAATAATAATTCGTGCACTCCCTACCTCATGGATTGTTATGAGAAAGACACGTTATAAACCAGTATGATAATAAGAAGGGATGACTTTGTAGACGCAAGACACATCTGAAGAAAGGCATGAAGGTAAGAGAGTGTAGAAGATTGACGACAGATGAGTTTGGCTGGAGTGCATGTAAGGAAGTAATAGAAGACAAGCAAGAAGGGCATGGAGGCCCAAAAGTGTTCAGTCCTCTGAATTCTGGACTTGGGTTTGAGTCAGGAATCCTTTCTTCTCCCACCTCCTCGGAATCTGCATGGCCAAAATAAAACTCAACCTCACAGGTGCTTTGCAAAGGATATTCATAAGATTGTAGATTTTGAGCTGGAACGTACTTTAGGAGACCACCTGGTCCAAGCACCTCATTTTCCAGATGAGGAAACTTGTCAAATCAGCATGACAAACATAATAGTTTTCAGAACAAAAGGAGAGTCAACATGGCTAATGGAGAGAGTCAATAGATGTAGGGTTATCTAGGTGGAACAATGGACAGAGTGCTGGACTTGGAGTCAGAAACACATCTTCCTAAATTCAAATATGGTCTGAGACAGTAGTCTGGAGATCCTGGGTAAGTCACTTAACCATGTTTGTCTTAATTTCTTAATAACCTGGGGAAGGAAATGGCAAACTACTCCAGTATCTTTGCCAAGAAATTTTCAAATGAGGCCATAAAGAGTTGGACATAACTGAAAAATAACTGGACAATCTGATGCAATTTGACCTGGCTTTACTACTTAATCTGGTTCTAACATTTACTAATAGGGGCAGCTAGGTAGTGCAGCAGATAGAGCACAAGTGTAGGAGTCAGGAGGACCTGAGTTCAAATTTCACCTCCAACCCTTGGCACTCACTAGCTCTGTGACCTTGGGCAAGTCACTTAACCCCAATTGCCTCATCCTCAGTCATCTCCAGTCATCCTGATGAATGTCTGGTCACTGGATTCAGATGGCTCTGGAGGAGAAGTGAGGCTGGTGACCTGCACAGCCTTCCCTCACTCAAAACAAAATCAAGTGCAAGTCATGTCATCATTTCTCTGATGGCATGGTCTTCTTTGTCAATGAAGGATGAACACTCACAACATTTACTACTAAATGAGTACAGGCAAAGAACTCCAACTCTTTGAGGAAGCCCTATGATGAGGTAAATAAAGATTTTGGTTCTAAGGCCTGGGGTAAGGGGTCCTTCTTGATACTTGTGAACTGTGTGACATTTTGCAAAGTCACTTGACCCTTCCAGAACTCAGTTTCCTTCTTTGTAAAATGTTGAGTTAATACATCAATCCACAAGCTGTCTTAGGCTCTGGGGGTACAAATATAAAAGCAAATAGTTTCCTGTCCTCTAGTTGCTTGATTCCATCATTCAAATTCCTAAGTAAATTGTGAGTGATATCATACATACACTACCAAAGGCACATGGTAGGTGCAAAATTATGGACATGAGGCAATATACATAAAAAATTTTGTGAAAGGAATATTTATATGAGAGCTAGCAATCCCAGGGGATAGAGAGTTTTCCTAAAATTGATTCTTTCTTCCAAAGATCCATAGGGTGTTAGATCTGGAAGGTGACAGAGAACAGAATATTGGAGCTAGAAGGAGCCACCATTGCCAGCACTGGCATCAGCATGATCATAACATTTATTTAGTGCTTACTGTGTACCCAGCACTGTGCTAATAAGCACTTTACAATTATTGTCTCAGTTGATCTTCACAACAACCCTGGGAGCTAGGTATTATAATTATCCCCATTTTATTTATAAGGAAACTGAGGCAAACAAAGTAAATGACAGCTAGTGTCTAAGGCTAGTTTTGAACTCAGATCAGTTTTCCTAGCGTTCTAAAGATTGCAGGACTTAACTGAACCTTCCATGCTTTATCTCATAGGATGTTGGAGCACAGAATGTTGCAGCTGAAAAAAAATCTTGTAAGGTACAATATCAGTAGTGGAAGGAAACTTGAAACAGATTATGTTGGAAGCCAGAATGTTAGAATCAGATTAAAAATAGATCCTCCCAGCTCTAAAGCTATGATTCTATAAACTAAGAATGTCTGAGAGGGAAGGTCATGACACTAAAGAATGAAAAAGTGTTAGAACCTTAGAACCTGAAATGTTTAGAACACAGAATATTGGAAGGATTCTTAGGATATAGTATGCCCAGCATGGAAGATATTGAATCTTAGTACACAAAAAAAAATGTTTAGGGGAAACTGAGGCTAAGATTTTCTCCTCAATCCCACCTAATGAAGATTGAGTGTCCAGCCCTGCCCCAAACTGCTTTGGCTGCTCTTCTTGATACTGGAACCCTATATACCTTGGCAATGGCCAGGATCTCATCTTCAGATTTGCTCCGAAAGCACTAAACCATGGAGACAGAATTGTGTCTATCACAAGCAGACAGATTGGCAATGACCTGCAAAGAGGCACCCACAAAGAGTTAATATTCTCATGGAGAATATTAGCCTGTATCATAATGGAGAAATTCTTTCATACTCATCAGTAAGCTAGCAAAGGATCGTTACCATAGGTGATGATACAGTAATGGAGAAAAGCAGACCAAGCTGAAATCTGTCTGACCTCCAAAGGGGGTGAGTCCCCCAATCATGAACCTACTTTTTACAGGGTTCTATGCCAGCCAATGGGGACAATGACAGGCAGAGTCAAAGATACAGTTCTTGCTCCCCAAGAGTTTACCATTTACTCAGGGAGGAAATATCTAAATACCCATAAAGATCACACCATAAAGTCTGATGTTGAAAGAGCCCTGAAGCTCAGAGACTTCAGTTCCGTTCCCAGTTCAGTCATCAACTCATCGTGTGACCTTTGATAAATCACAGAATGATTGAATTAGAGTTAGCAGGGACCTCACAGATCATTCCATCTAACCTGTACCTGGGGCCCCTTGAGGAAACTGTTCGGACTGTTCTGGGGGTGTCAGAAAATAAAATCTGGAGCTAGAAGGGACTTTACAAACCATCTAATTAATCCAATTTTATGGAGGATGAAACTGAGACCCCATCAAGGGAAATACCTTACCTAAAATTGCAGGCATAGGAAGAAGCAAAGTCAGGAACTGAATCCTCCTTCCCTGTGCCTCAGTTTCCTCCTCTGTAAAATGAGGGGACTGGAATAGATGATCTCTATGACAACTTTAAGCTTAAACATTCAATGACATTCCAGTGTACCTTCATATAGCCCAGGTGAACTAGAAGAACAATGGACCGCGAGGTTGGGAGGCCAATAAGCTAAGGTAGGATAAGAGTGTTTGCAAAGACCAGAGAACAAGGAACTTACTTTAGCAATCATTTCTGAGCTGGAAGAAATCAAGCCAGGGAGGATGGCCATACCGCTCTGCATGATCGCTCTGTGGAACAAGCCTTTGGACATGGGGATCAGAACCTGGGGAAGCAAAGCAGAAAGAGGAGAGGTGGAAGCAGTCATAGGTTTAGCAGAG
The DNA here is from genome assembly GCA_023548195.1 of Bettongia penicillata ogilbyi. NCBI lineage: Eukaryota > Metazoa > Chordata > Mammalia > Diprotodontia > Potoroidae > Bettongia > Bettongia penicillata. The sequence continues at coordinate 2,529,246 of JAJHZJ010000373.1, read as the reverse complement.
AGAGGAGACTGCGAGTCTGAAAGCCCAGATTGTTACATACCCTGCCACACCTCTAAACTCTATAGGATAGTCCCAAACATAGGCCTGTCTATGAGACCCTGGCCTTTGTGCTCTTTAGCACAGCTAGGACTGTGAGACAGATAGATAGACAAGTGGGGTAAGGAGCCTCGGCCATGGACTTGGACTGTCTGGGTGTTTTAGTAACTGGGTATGATAAGATGCCTGTGCTCTGTCACCCAGCAATGCTGTTCTGATGCCCTGACTCCTTCATAAGGTCACATTGATTTTGGATTATTGCTTATTTATTGACCATGAAAAAACCTAGGCTTGTTGACAGGATGAAATAATTTCCGATCCAACAGTTTTCCTTCTATGTGAGGGATATTTCCTACTTTCCCATAAGCTATTTTTTAGCATTATTCTTCCACTGAAGTCTTCCTCCCATGCCTTATCACAGCATGGAAGCTATATCAGTTATGTACAAACTTCTGAGGGAGGAGGCCTAGAAGCCAGAAGCCAGATGTTTGCCTCTAAGTACCCTGATGTATTTTATGCCTGTCATAAGAGGGCCAGTCATGCTATGAGACACTATTTATAAAGCACATTTTAAAATTTAAAGGACATATAAGTGCAAGTTGTTGTTTTTATTTTACAGATGTAAACTGGTGAGACAGAGATTGAATTCCCCCACCTCGAGGGCTCCAGTTGTAGGCCTCTGTAGTGGCTTCCATGCTGATTTCTTCCCTTCCAGCTTACTCCCCAACCTCCTCCACCTCCCACCACCTGCCTTGCCCCCACTCTTCCTTCCCCCTCCTTATTTTAACTCTTCTTTCTGTTTTCTCCTCCCCTATTAGAAAGTCAAGGCAACAAACATTTACTAAGCACCTACTATGTGCCAGGCACATAGTTCTGGGCATACTGAGAAAGGTAAACATAGTCCCTGCCCTGAAGGAGTTTACAGCTTGATGAGGGAGACTAAGCAAACAGCTGTGCCCAAACCAGATCTATATGGGATAGATTGGGGATGATCCCAGAGGGAAGGGCCTGGCAGGAAGGAGACAGGGAGAGGCTTCTTGCAGAAGGTGGGATCAGTACCCAGTCCTGAAGGAAGCCAGAAGGAGGAGGAATGAACATGGACAGATTCAGTGGAATAACTTATTCAGGGATCAGGATGGAGGCAGACAAAGTGGAGGAACCTGAGCAGACTAGAGTTAGGAGGAGGACAGGCTTCTCTGTACAACCTCTACAATCCAGCTGTCCTTATTCACAGTTCTCTACCTCCCTTTCACTGATTTTCACTGGCTCTCCCCATGACTGGAATTCCTTAAAGGAATCGAAGATAGGTGTAATCTCTCACTATCTTCAAGAGATCTCACTTTTCCTTTTCCCCCTACCCCCACTCCCATTCCTCACTCCCAGAGCAGTCTAGAACCAAGACCCCTGTTTGAAGCTTTGTAGAAAATTGGTCCTGGGTGAGCCAGGAGAGGCATGAACGTTATTACCATGTGGGGCATCAAGCAAGCAAAAATGAAAGTAACACACACACACACATTATGTGACAACCTGCATTGACAGACTGGGCCTTCACATCAGAGAGACTCCTACATTGGCAAGATCACAGAGGGGTTTGAGCAGCTCAGTCTTATCCCTTAAAGGGAGGTTTGTTTGGGACAGACTACACATGTGAGAGGGCACTCTGAATCAGATCCAGATGTGTTTGGGAAATTCCCCAGGATCCCTTATTGATGCAGGATTGAGGGACTTCAAGAATGGGTGTCAGCACACACAATGCCATGCAGTTAACTGGGAGTCTATTCAGGAGCTGTTTACAGAATCAGAATAAGTCAGAGTGTCAAAGTACCGTCTATCTGTTATTATTTAAATGTTTGTGGTCCTTAAGACTATTTACCCTGTGCCTTCTTATTGGTATCCTATTATTTATAACAACAATGTGAACCAATTGCATTTCAAAAATCACAGTTGAAACACCTTTCCTCTGATATTACTTCTTCTTTAGATTGTAAAAACTTTTTATCTTTATGGCTATTTGTATGTTGCCTCTAATTTGAATTAAACTCCTGGAGGATAGGAATGGTCTTCCTTTTGTATTTCAAACATTTAGCACAGTGATTGGCATATAATAATTAGTGCTTAAAAATGCTTATTAACTGACTGAAGAAGAGGATGGTGATCTGAGCTGTTCTCTAGGAAGATCACTGACAGCTGAGCGGAGGATGAACTGGAGTAGGGAGAGATGTGGTGAAGAGGTCAACCGGTGAGAGTTGGCCCTGGAACTGTGGTAGTGTCCAGCTCTTCATGAAAGGCAGAGGGAAAGGAGAAGATAGTAACAAAAGGCATATGATCAGTGTGAGATAAGGAGGTGGGCATAGAGGGAGATCAGCAGACGGCCTCATTTTTTTCTAGCAAATATAACTCAAGGTTCTGAGTTGAGATAGGGAGGGGAGGCGGAGCCATGAGAAGTTGGAGGAGAGATGCAAAGGTTTAGAAAAGCCAATCAGGTGAGTCAGAATTCACTACAGAGGCGCAAAAAGATTACTTTGCTACAATGAAGACCCAGTTAAGATTATGGAACGTTAATCTGAATGGACCAGGCACCATGGTGTCATGATTTTCTCATCTTCGTTCCATGATCTGTAAAGAAGAGTGAAAGGAGTGGATGATGGGAGTCATCCAAGGCTGCAGGTTGTCAGGGAACGATTTGTCATAAGATAAGGGGTCAGTTAGAGATGAAGTGTTTCATTAAGAGGTTAATATGGGGGGATGGGAAGAGAGTAGTATAACCCAGCAGGGGTGATGACCAGGGAAAGAACTGATGAGTGGGGGGATTGAAAGTCAAGGGGAGGATGAGGTGAGGGTTAAGGGTTACAAGGTAGACAGTCTAGTGGAATGGTAAGAGATTATAACAAGATGGAGGAATTTCAGAATTAACGAACATAGACGTGAAACACTCATGAGTCAGGGTAAAATCAAGGGTGTTACCATCTCTGTATAAAGCTGAGCAGGTGGAGGAACAGATTAGGAGACATGAATACACTGAAGAACTGGGGAGTTAGAATGTTTAAGGGAATATCAAGATGAATGTTGAAGTCCCTTATTATGAAGGTGGAAGTTGGGAGTGGGAGAAAGACTGTAAAGATGGCATTGAGCTCATTGAGAAAGGAAGGAGAGTATCCCAGAGAATGGGAAGTAACAGTTACTAGAATCCTAATTAGGTGATGAATATGGATTGAATGAACCTCAAAGGAGGAGAAGTTGCTGAGTAATGGTAACAGAGGAAGAGTCTGGAAGGGATAGCGGAAAACACGGAGTGTTTTGATTTCCCTACGATGGAGGCATGAGTGAAAATGCAAATAGTGGTGGAAATGGTTACCAGGATAGCTTCCATCAGGAAAAAAGTCAGGGTTTGGTGAGTACAAGGATAGAAGGGGTAAGAATGGAAAGCATTAAAGATAAAAACACGTTTGTTACTTATGGAGCAGGCATTCCAGGGAACATAGCAAAAGGAATAGATAACTTCAGATAAGACATTACAGAAAATTGGTACTTGGAAAGCTAATGAAACCATGAGCTTTATTACTATGCAATACAGCAAGCCGGGATTAGGTTAACATAGTAGGATCATCTTGTTTTCTTGTTTTGTAACCCCAGCACTTAGTACAGGGCCTGGCATTTAATGAATGTCATATCTGTCTGTTAGTCTATCCATTCATCTATCCATCCATCCATCTATCCATATATTTATCTATCTATCTATCTATCTATCTATCTACTATCTAATCTAAGACTAAGGGAGAATTTAATTTATTGGTCAAAAGAAATAGGGCCATAGTTTGAAATTGGGTCCTCTGGCCACAAATCTACAGCATTTTCTACTATATCATTAGTTTGTGGGGAAGACAAGAGATATGTTATCTAGACAGGAATTTTTGTTTATCATCATTCAGATACTCAGAAATCTGGTAATTCATGAGGGAAAAAGTATTTGTACTCACGTTTCACTGAGGTCTAACATCACCTGAAGAACCCAAGGACTGTTCTTGATAGTGACCACTACAACATTCTGGGAAGCAGGCAATATCAAACTGTCATGCATAGAAGTGCAACCAACAGTTAGACCTCTACCATGGATCCACACCATTACCTGCAGAAATCAGGCATGTTTTTCCTTACAGGAACAAATCCCACCAAGCATGGCTCTGCTGCTCCCTTGCTCAACAGAAGAACACTGTTATGCTGCTTTCTTTCTTGCTTTCTTCCTTCCTTCCTTCCTTCCTTTCTTCCTTCCTTCCTTTCTTTCTTTCAAGCCAAAGAAAACAAAGTTTTAAGATTTGCCAAATTGGGTTGCCTTTTAAGGATCCTAAACATTTGTAATGCTTATTCACAGGCGAGCCAGATAGAATCCCAGCTAGACAGAGTCTGAGCTGGATTGAATTTGAGCCTTTGCTGCTTTCTTATGAACAATGAGAAAGTAGCTCTAAAAGTGAGTGAATTTACTTATCAAGATACTGTGTATCAAGTGTCAACAGCATTTGCATTAGAGCTACTCTCAGGGAAGAGCCCATTTGGCTTGACTCAGAGGCAGGTCAGACCCTCCTTGGAATTTTCCTGGCACAAACTGCTCCCTGAGGTCCTCCTGCTCCCAAAGACACACAGAAGAGCAAAACAGCCTCTTTCCAGAACAGGGAAAATAGGCAGCTCTCCCTTCTAAGGAACACAGATCCAAACAGCCAATATAGAATGCACCGTGTACAATAAACTCTGAGTCACATCATCTTGTGGGTGTTTCAACTGTGACCTAGAGAACCTTTCTATGGAACTACTTTCTCAAGTAGCTACTCTCTCAAATCCAAGATAAGGTGCTAGAATAGATGACCAGCACTAAGCTATGCCTTCTATTGTTTCTTTCCTAAAAAAAAATTATTTTATTTTTAATTTGTGGACTAAAATAAATATTTCTATAATATAGTATAATAAAAAAGATGATTGTACATAAAACTGCAAAGCTACTATGTGCAACTTTCTATTGCTTTTAAATATACAACAGAGTAATCAAAATACACTTTTTTTTTATTCTTGTAGGTTATTCACTTTATAGGGACAAGTTTCAACTGATTAATACTCACTTTAAAAGAAATTTAACCCATCTCCTGCCCATAAGCCTGTGTTTAATCCCTCCCATTGTATCTGCATTGTGGAGACAGAGTGGGGCAGGGAGGGGTATCATTTCAGTCTTAAAGCACTGCCACCAAACAGGGTATCCCAACTACCACACTGGAGACCACAGTAACCTTGTGTCAAGGCTAAGTAAGGGGGAACATACCATCAGGAAACCAGAACAGTAAGGGGAAAAAATCAAATTGTAACCTTAAAAGCATAATGTTCTTGTTGTTGAGTAGTTTACAACACTCTGTGACCCAGTATCGCTGTTTCTTGGCAAAGATACTGGATTTGTCTGCCATTTCCTTTAAGGCAAACAGAGCTAAAGTGATTAGCCCAGGCTGGCACAGCTGGTGAGTGCCTGAGACCAGATCTTATCTCAGGTCTTCCTGACTCCAGACCCAGTACTCTATCCAATTCTGAGTGTTAAATACCAGACAAGGAACAGATCTTATAATCCCTATATCGAAAATTGCAACTCTGTTCTTGCTGGGCTGTTGGTGTACAGCAGAGTCAGCTGGTCTCTCTCTTTGCCATCTGGATCCATCCTTCCTCCTGGAGTGATCCACTAAGGTCTCATCATCATGACTGAACAGATGACCCTTCAGGACACCCTTAAAAGCCACAATTGTTGGGTAACCCAGATCACCAAGACTCCCCATTTTCCTCACATGACCCTGTCAGCCTCCCAAGATAAGACCATTATCATGTGGAAGCTTACCAGAGATGAGACAAACTATGGGATCCACCAGCATGCGCTCAGGGGTCACTCACATTTTGTTGGTCATGTGTTCATTTCCTCTGATGGCCAGTTTGCACTCTCAGGCTCCTAGGATGGCACACTAAGACTGTGGGATTTCACAACTGGCACTACCACCAGGTGCTTAGTTGATCATACCAAGGATTTGCTGAGTGTATATGATCTTCTCTTCAGTTAACCAGATTTTTTCTGATTTCCGGTATAAGACTATCAACCTGTAGAACACCCTGGGTGTTGATAAATATACTGTGCAGGATGAGATCCACTCAAAGTGGGTGTCCTGTGTACGTTTTTTACCAAATAGCATCAACCCCATCATTGTTTCCTGTAGCTGGGACAATCTGGTCAAAATCTGGAGTGTGGCCAACTGCAAACTGAAGACAAATCACATTGGCCACGCAGTTTACCTAAATACAGTAACCTAACAGATATCTCTCAACCTAGGGGCCCAGGGAGGAATAATGTCCATTTAAGGAGCAGAAATGTTTCTAAATGTGTGCATTTCACCTATCTTTTGGGCTACTGCAATTCTACTTCACTTGTAGAGCTCAGTGTCCTTTTTGATGCAGGCACACCATGCAAGGTCGTCCTTCACCAGTGCCTTCCATCTCATGCAATCAATTCCAAACTTCTTAAAAGAGACCTTGAGAGTGTCTTTAGTGACTGGATTACCTTGGACAAGTTCTTCCCCTTCTCTGGACCTTGGAGGTCATTCTTGTTCAATGACTTCTAATATCCCTTATGGCTCTAAATCATTCAAACAACTAGCAAACATTCTTTCCCTACCAAGTGCCCTAGAGATACAATGACAGGAAATGAAACCATCTCCACTGTAATTCAATGAAAAGAACTAGGGATTTTTTTTCTCTACAGGCAGGGTGGACAGGCTGGTTTCATCAAATTCTCACTGTCCCAGAACTGGAAAAGAGATGACATTGGTAAAAAAAAAAGTGTTTCCATTAAACAGTGACCAGAACATAGTAGGCACTACATTAATGCCTTTTTCCTTCTGGATATCTATTAAATTTTTCTGCCATAACAGTAATGAGTAAGAGTCGAAATATTTCATTCAAAACTTCAATATCCTTTAATTCAGACCAAGGAACTATTCAAAGCAAATGATTGAGTGTTATTGAGCTGCAACAATTGTAAAAACAGTTATCCTTAGGGATCACAACTCCTCCCGGGATCTTTTATGCTGTGATTTCTTCATTTTCTCAGGCAAAGTCTTGGTCCAGAACTTGAACTTATCCTTCTTAAGGCTTGTTCCCACAGATAATTGCAAATTCAGTTGTAGGTACTCTTCCTTATGGTCATAGACTGGCCAGTGAAAAAGGTCTGCACCATTTGGGTCCCTGGGAGGAAAAACCAAACATGAAGGGACCATTCCATTGCCACATGTAGCAAGTCACATAAGCTCAGCCTTGAACCAAGGAATGAGCCCAGAGGTAGGGGTTAGCTGGACAGTGGTAGCACCCATAGAGAGACTTGTCCACCCATCCTTAAACATTTTGGTCTTCCTTTTTCATATTGAGACTTTCTATTCTACCAGAGGTGGAAGGTCCAAAGGGTGAAATTCATATAGGGAATAAGTTGCCAAGTCAGGATTTGAACTTATATCATTAGACTCCTTTTAAAAGGTGCAACAAACTACTGTAGTAGATAGAGCCAGGCCTGGAGTCAGGAAGATCTAAGTTCAAATCCAGCCTCAGACACTTTACTTGCTGTGTGAGGCTGGGCAATATACTTAACCCTTTTTGCTTCTCTTTCCTCATCTGTACAATGAGCTAGAGAAGGAAATGGCAAACCACTCCAATATGTTTGCCAAGAAAATTCCAGATGGGTTCTAAAAGAATCAAGCACAACAACGCCAAACCTAAGACTCTTGCCACTACCACCTACCATGATGCTTCCCAAGGGGGAAGAGAAGTCAACGATACTCAGACGTGGTGGTGTGGGCCAAGAGAATTGCTGACCTTACTTGTTTTCCTTTCAAGATGCCCAAGGGAAGACTGAGTTTGACAGAGCAATGACCTCCACATCTCAAATCCCAGGCATGAACTTGGGGAAAGTCTACACTTGTTCACCAGACCTTGCCTCTAGGCTGAAATAACTTTTTTTCCTGAATAAATTTCCATCAATTTCGATGTAAGTGGGATATTTTTCTTTACCTAGGAACAAGCACTACCCCACAGGGAAATGAAGGGCTATTTTTCTCACCCATGACGGGCAAAGTTTGCCCAGTAGCTCATTATTCTGTGGCTCAGGAGTTTTTCCTCTTCTGTTCCCTCTCCTAAAACTAGGAACAGAAAAAAAAATCTTGGTTAAGGTCAAAGGCAGATCCAAATACCTCCTCTCCTCCAGTCCCCAGCCCCAGCCCCAGCCAGTCAATCCTACTCTGGCTACTGACCTTATCTTCCTCCAGTACTTACCTTCAGGTCACTACCCTCCCAGAAAACCTCCCAGGGTTTCTGTTGGCCTACTCTGTCTGACTCCATAACTGAGTTTCTCCTCAAAAAACAAAGCAGTTTTTTGCTGGACTGGAAATCAGAAAGACCTGAGTTCTAATCCAGCCTCAGAAACCGAATAGTGTCCTTGGGTAAATAACTTAATCTCTGTCTGCCTTTGTTCAAAAAATGGGGATAATAATAGCAAGTGTGCCCCAAGGTTTCTAGGAGGGTTAAAAAAGGGATAACATTTACAGAGCATTTTATTAAACTTGCAAAAGTGTTATATAAATGCTTGTTATCATTATTAGATTTGAAATGGATGGACCAAGAAAAGCACAGGCAAGAATCAATTAGGAATTTGAGAGCATCTTTGTTAGCCGGGCCAGTGGCTGTCTCATGGGAAAACCCAGAGGAGGCAGCCCCGAACTAAGGTGCGTGTACATTTTAAGCATTTCTGTACTTCCTGGTACAGCCTTGCGGTTTCTACAACAAACATTTCTCACAGAACAGTTTTGACAGGGGGACCCAAGTTGCTGCTAGGCAAGGGGGGCCCCAACAGAAAGTGGTTGCCAGACAATGGGGCCCAACAGAAAGTGGCTGCCAGGTAAGGGGGGTCCAACAGAAAGTGGCCGCCAGCAACTCAACAGATATTTCACAACCCAGGGGGGAATAACGTTTTGACAGGGGCCCAACAGAATGCTGCTGCTAGGCAAGGTTACACAACCCTTCCCAGCAACCTAACAGATATCTCTCAACCCAGGGGTCCCAGGGAGGAATAATGTTCACTTCAATATTTACATTATTATTTAGTTATAATATATAGTTTCATAATAAAGTATATTATAAATGGATATACTGGTCTTCCAGTTCTGCCAGGACAGGAGCAAGGAGGTGAAAATATGGATAAAAGATATCCAAAAACACAGATTTGGGACCATCTACAAATATTAACTCCAATGACTCTAAATGTGAGAATTTTATCCAACAATCACAAATGGAGGCACTGGCAGAGAAAATGAAACAAGAATAACTCAAGAAAAGGGAGAGAGAAAGAGAAGGAAGGGAAGGAATGGAGAGAGGGAACAAAGAAAGGAAGGGAAGGCTTCCAGCACATTGGACAGATCCTCTTGCAGGATTTGTGGAAGCAAAAGGACAAGAATCACATAGCACAAAATGGTGTGAAAAGTGAAGGTCTATCTCAGAGGATAGGATGAGGGCATTACTGAGGTCAAGTTGACATATGGGAATGTGTCTTTTCCATTTGAGCCTCATCTTTCCTTCTGTTCCCTTCTGGGGAGTAAATTCGAGGAAGTCAGGGACTGTGCCTTTCTTTGTGTCTTCCACAGAGCTGAACAAAGGAATCTCTTTATTAGATGAGCTTACTTATGTAAACTGAATTGGGCAGAACAGCAGATTCAATCCCTTGGTTCAGTTCTCCTGAACTATCAAGACTGATACCTTAATCTCCAATCATTCAGTCACTTAATTGCCTCCTTTAGCCCCAGCACTGTGCCAAGGGTTGGAGATACAAATACAAAGAGTAAAAAGAAAAATAAAATCTCTTCTTGGGCAGCTGGGTCCTATTCAGTGCCTCCTGGGGGAACCTGGTAGGGCAGAAAGAACCCTGGTTAGATCTGCTAACTCTGCAACATTAGATAAGGTTATTATTCTCCCTGAACTTCACTTTCCTCTTCTGTAAAACAGCCAATGTTTCAATTCCCCCACCCCTGTCCCCACACTGCTACCCTCACAAGGTATTTGGGAAGGTCAAATAGCAGCTAGATGAAAAGTGGATGGAGTGCTGACCACAAAAGCAAGAAAGTACAAGTTCAGATCCTGACTCAGACCCTTAACTAGATCTATGACAATTGACCAACCAAGAGTCACCTTTCTCAGCCTCAGTTTCTTCATCTATAAAATGGGAATAGCACAAGTAGCTACTTCAGTGGACAGTTTTGAGGCTCTCAAATGAGAAAGGCATAAACAAAGGTCTTTGTAAGCCTTCAAGCTATTCTTATTATCCTTATTAAATGAACAGGTGAATGGGACAGTGCTTTGTGAATGTAAGGCATTTTATTCATTCTGATGTCACGGAGAGTAAGACAGACGATGGAAATAGCAGGCCATAGCTCCAAGGATCCTGGTCCCTCTGCCTCCCAACCCAAGCCACAAGTTCCCCCCTCCATCCCATCTCCACTGCTTACAAGGAACTCCAAAGACAAAAAGCAGTTCATCACCATGGTCCGCCTTCACAAAATCTGGTTTGAGGCCATTAAATACACTTGATCGGTGCTGAAATTCATAAAAGTAGACTGGAGAACTGGGACCTAGACAAACATCAGAAATGATCAAGGTTATTGACACACTGAACACAGGGCAGGGCCACATGGCAGAGGCCCAGTCTGATTTCCTCCTTTGGGGAGAGAGGGAATGGTACTTGACTATTAACAGACAAGCTCCTGGAGGGCAGTCCATTAACAAATACTGTCCAAGAGAGATGCTGTGAGGCAGGACAAGTACAAGGATCTGGTACAACAGGACTTGGGTTGGAATTCTGACTGTCCTATTGACCAACTATAAGACCTTGGGGGCATCATTTTACTTCTCTTAAGTCAACCGTATGGTAGAGATAATAATCTCTGACCTGTCTACCCTATGGGAAGAGGAAGAGAAGAGGATAAGCATTTGTAGTTCAGTTGTTTGTCAGTTATAATTTCATTTGGGGTTTTCTTGGCAAAGATACTGGACTGGTTTGCCAATTCCTTCTGTGGCTCATTTTACAGATGAGGAAAATGAAGCAAAGAGGGTAAAGTGACTTGACCAGGGTCATGCAGCTAATAAATGTATGAGGCCAGATTTGAACTCAGGAAGAAGATTCTTCCTGGCTCCAGTCTCAGTGCTCTCTCCATTGTGCCACCTAGCTACCTTGTAAATAAGCCTTTACGGAGCCCCTGCTTTGTGATGGATACTGTACTAAGTGTTTTACAGATATTATCTCATTAGAGCCTTGAAACAACCCTGTGACGGATGTGCTATTATCATGTCCATTTCATAAGTGAGGAAACTGAGGCAAACAGAGGTTGAATGACTTGCTCAGGATCACACAGCTAGAAGGTGTCTGAGTCCAGATTTGAATTCAGGTCTTCCTGATTTCATGTCTGTGCTTAATGTACTGGGACGAGGTTGCTGTGAGGATCCAAGAGGACAATGGATGTAAAATGTTTTACAACAATAAAACACTCAGAGAGTTTCCAGACTTCTCAACCCACAAATTCCCAAAGGTCAGATGGAAAATTCTGTGGGGACGGGGTGAAAGAAGAGTGTGCCTTATGGCCAGATCTGGCCCTAGCCCCATGGCAGTGGGGGATGGTGGCGGTGGTGATAGAAACAGTAATAGCAGAGGCTGCATCTGGAGTTCTGGGCCCACAGATGGTGGGGGATGGAGGAGAAAAGTTGAAATACAAAATCTTCTGGAAATGAATGTTGAGAACTAAAAATAAATAAATAAATTTAAATTTTAAAAAATAAATAAATACCAACATGAACAAAAGCAATAGAACACTCTAGAAGGGGTTCTTTATTTTTAGTTGAGTATTTTGACAACTCTATTTCAAAGCAATTGGCTTTCTGTCCTATGTATTTTTATTTTGTACATTTAAAAGGAGCACTCAGGAAGGCATCTTGAACTTTCTCTGGATTTCTAAAGGGGTCCATAATGCATACCCAAAAAAAGGTAAAAGCTTCTGCCTATAGAAATGTGGGTTATAATTATTATTATCACTTGTCATAGTGATAATAATATATATGATAAAATTATAATAATTATTATTTGTTACTAATGGTCACAGAGTCCTCCACAATCCCCAGCTATGTTTAGATTGGAGTAGGAAGGAAGAAAAAGGAAGGTTTAATCAGGGGATTTAACCAAACTGGAAGCTAGAGATAGTAAAGCCAGAAGCAGGAGCCTCCTTCTGCATGAGTGTGTAGGTAACATACACACATTGCCCCAGAGATGAGACATCCTTCTAGAAAGGGACAATGCAATACTCACTGTGTTGATATTTGGCCACTTTGAGGGAAGGAATAGCAAACATGAAATCCTCAAACATTTCATGGGATTGAGCTCGATATTTTTCAGGATCCTTAGTATCTTTTAAATACTCTTCCATCACCAAATGCCCAAGCTCAGGAGGAAAACCCTATAGGAGACCCAGGAGGAGAGAGAGTAGGAGAACACTGAACATACCAGGCAGTGTGTTGTTTGGGGATATTTACTGGCTGATTGGAAGGAATAAGCAAGGGAGGTAGTTGACACAGTAGATAAAGCACTGACCCTAGAGTCAGGAGGACCTGAGTCCAAATCTGACCTTTGACATGTATTAGGTATGTGACCCTGGGCAAGTCACTGAATCTTGTTTACCTCAGTTCCTCATCTAAAAAATGAGCTGGAGAAGGAAATGGAAAACCACTTATAGGAGTAACCATCCCAACATAAACAGGGGGACCTAATATCACAGGTTCTTAGATCTTCATTCATAAAAGGAAAGGCAACTTTTGAGGGGTTAATAATCAATTTAATCAAGCACAGGTATCATTCCTTTAACCAAGCACATACATCATTCACCTAGGCACCCTGGACTTCAAAGAAAACACAGAGAAACTAAAGAAGGACAGCCATAGCTTCCTCTGCCTAACCATAATTCAACAGACAGTCTAACTGTCTGACCATATTACCAAAGAGGGAAGCACTGACATTTGAGTTCTCAAAGCTGGGGGCTCCTTAAAGTGGCTTCCTAGAGTCTTTGTCTGGCCAAATAAACACTTTCAATCAGTAAGCTCCAAAGTAATCAAAGATCAACAGGCATGGTTTCCTCTGCCTGAATTCAACAGACAGTCCAACTGTCTGACCATAGTTATCAGAGAGAGAAGCACTGACATCAGGGTTTTCAAAGCTGGAGGGCTCCTAAAAATGGCTTCCCAGAGTCCTCATCTGGCACTCAAACCTTCTTGTAAAAACTAAGCCCCAAAGTAAACCTCCTCCTCAGAGTATTTATACACTTTTTAGAACCAGAGGGCATAACCCTCTGACCCAGTGCCTCAATAGGAAAAAAAGCAAAAGGTAAGTGGGACTCTCCTCAAAAAGAACTCCCCAATCAAGCTTCACACAATGGGCAGGCCTATCAATGGGTGGGAAAGATCTTCTTTAGTTCCATTATTCAATTAGTGGCACTTTTAATAAAACAAAAACAGCAAAAGATCTTAATTTGACTGCCATCACACTACTCTAGTATTTTTGCCAAAACAACCCCCCAAAAATGTCACAAAGAGACAGACATGAATCATCAACTAAACAACCACAAGGAATAAGCCCAAGCAATTTTGCCTGTTATTCACAGGTCCTGAGTCTCATTATATTCTTTTATCACCTCCCCACTAGGGTCTGCTCTTTCTTGATTAAATTCCTCAAGAAGATACTAGACAACTACTTGCTGGGCATGGTGAGGAAAAGACATGGATTCAAGGAAAGGATGGAGATACCTAGGGTCCCTAAGGTCTATTCCCACGCAGTGACAATGAAAGAAGAAAGTTAGAAGGTGGAAAAATCTTCATTGGCTCTCTCCTAGACTATTTCCATAGCCCTCGAACTGATCCCTGTTCCTGAGACCTCTCCCTACTCCAAGCTGTTCTCCCCTCATCTTCCAAAATGATTTTCCAAGGACAAATTTAACCATTTTACTCCCCAGTCTTAACTAAGCAAATCCTAGTGGGTGCCTATTCCCTCTGGGATCAAATACAAACACTTCTGTTTGGTATTTAGAGCTTTTAACAACATGGCCCCATATAGACTTATTGTACATGGTTACCCTTCTCTTACTCTGTGGTCCAGTTAGGTCCACCTTCTTGTTCCTCATGCTTTCCATTCCGTCTCTCATCTCCATGCCTTTTCACTGACAAGACTAAGTTCAGGCAGCCCTATAGAACATGTTTCTTGGTTCCTCCCTCTGCTAACTGCTAGTGACTTATCCCTCCCCCAAGATTCCCTTTGTGTATGTTTTTCATCAGTCTCTATGTGTGCATGTTATATCTCTCATAGAATGGAAGATCCTTGAGGTCAGGGATTATTTCACATTGTTCCTGAGTATAAACTGGAGCCTACTGCATAGTAGGTGCTCTAATTTTTTGTTAAAAGCTTGATTAACTGATGTCTCACCAAAAATAAACTTTGCATTTTTGATCGGATACTGTTTTCATCCATGTTTTCCTTAAATTCTGGAAAGTCAATTTCCTGTGCAGAGAAAAATGACACACTGTGAATATTCTTTAGAACTTTACAAAATTTATGCATTTTTAAAAAAATCTAATCCAAGGAAGATACTTTACCCTTTAAGGAGGATCTAGTACCATAGATTTCTTTAGGATTTACTGAATAATGCCCAATACACACTGAACAATTCTCAAAATATTGTGAAAAATGGTAGTCATACCCAGTGGATGCAGTTTCTTCATAATTACTAGTGGCCTAAGAGAATGACTGATGCTTACTATAGTACATTATGCCAGAAACGATGCATGTAGAATTCATATTTTTGACTAGTGCAAATAGACCAAATTTATATGCCTGTGCTTAAGAAACTAACTGGCAAATGGTTGTTAATATCATGCCATTTTAAAAATTATTATTGACTCATGGCCTTGAGATATGACAACCTGCAGTCCATAGGAAAGAGATCTTTTCTCAATCAAGAGGCACAGGTTCTAATTCCAAATGTGTGACTGGAGTTAAATCATTTCCTTTTTGAGAGAATCAGTTCTCTACTTTACAACATGAGGATAAATATCTTCATGGTTCCTGCATCACATTGGGAACCCTGAAAGAATTTTTTGTAAGCTCTTAAGGGCTATGTTAATGTCATCTGGTATTATTCCATGCTTATTTAAAGTAAAGAGACTTCAGGCAGTCAGCTGACAGTGAGTAGGAAGACCTGAGTTCAAATTCATCCTCAGACATTTACTAGCTATGTGACACTGGGCAAGTCACTTAACCCAATTACTTTCAAAAATTAAACAAAAACTAAAAAAACAAAACAAAACAAAACAAAAACAAAGTAATGGGACTTTGAGGGATGTTTTAACCAAAAGGGAACTAGCAGCCTAGCTTGGGCTTCTCTTCTTATACTTCTGAGCAGATTTGCCCATGAAATGAGTCATCTATAGAGATAATAACCAAAGGCTGAATCACTTCTTAATCTTCCAGGGAAGCCTGTTCAGAGTAACTTTTCTAATTTTAGAAGAGACAAATTTACAGATGACACAAAGTCAATAGGATCAGTTAATATATTGGATCATGGAGTCAGGATCCAAAAAAAGTATATGACAAGTCCAAATATTGGACTGACCACAGTCAGTGGATCAGACTTAATGGGGGCAAAGTGTTACAATCTTGAGATAAGGGAGGCATGGTTAGGTGGCAATTTATTTGGATAATAAAAAATTATAACTTTTGTTATAATTTAATGTGATAATAATTCAGCCTTTTTTTTTTAGTATGAAGGGCAGGGGGGCCAAAAATTACTGTATGAATTTTCCAGATTGGGTGGCACTGCACATTTAATCTTGGCAATGAGGAAAGTATATCTGGAATCTTTTGTTCAGTTCTGAGCATAACACTTGAGGCACAAAATAGAGAAACTGAGAAGGGACTCATGGTCTTGCCATATAGGGATGGATTGAAAGAGTTTGCTTTGCTGGTCAAAGAAAATACTTGGGGCAAGGCAGGCATGATAGTTGTCTTTAACTGTCTGGTGGATGGTCACTTGGAAGAGGCATTTAACTGGTGCCATTTGCCTTAAGGGCAGAGCTGGGAACAACAGGTTGGAGTTGAATAAGAAGAAAAATTCCACTTGATATCATGATGCCCTATCCAAAAGTGAGAATCGTCTAAAAATGGAAGGAGCCACCTAGAAGGCATTTGGTCTTTTCTCCTTGCAGGGCTTCAAGCAGAGGTGTGGATTTCCATTTGTCTAGTAAATTACAGAAGGGATTCTCCTTCAACTGTGGCTTAGACTCCATGGCCACCAAACTCCTGACCAACTCTGAAAGCCTTTTATTCTTTAGAAAAACATAAACTGTCAAGATCAGAAAGAAGCTGACACAGACTAGAATATGCTAGAATCTTACCTCAGGAATAACCCAGCCAAATTCATCATTGTTGACACCAATGATTGAAGGAACATGGTGGAACTCTCCTGCAGCCAGCAAGTCTTCAGGATGTTTGGGGAAGAACTGACCATCAACTACACCCGGGATTACGTTCAAATGCTAAAGGAGCAGAAAAAAAGGCAAGCTTATCTCCACAATATCCCTTCCATCTATTACTTTGTCACTATAACCATCCTATTTTGAAACTTTTTATCACTTATTTATACTTTTTTTCCCTTTTCTGGGGACAATGAGGGTTAAATGACTTGGCAAGTGTCACAGAGGTAGCAAGTGGCAGAGGCCAAATTTGAACTCAGGCCCTCCTGACTATGGGGATGGTGCTTTCTACATTGTACCATCTAGAAGTCCCTGCTTATGTGGATTCCTTCAACAGTCTCCAAACTGACCTCCCTGTTTACCTCTCTCATTTATTACACACACACACACACACACACACACACACACACACACACACACACACCTTCTTCATTTCAGATGTGTTCATGACATCTGAGTGCATCAGAAAAGTCCCATGACTCCCCATTACCCAAAGAAAACTTCCAACACTTCAGTCTGGCATTCACAGCCCTCTCTTTGACTTTTCTAGCCTTATCTCTTTTGACATGGACCCTGACCTGTGCTAGGTGCATCATATTTCACCAAAAATGGATTCCTACCTCTCCACTGAAAGTCAGTGACCTTTTTCTTTCTCTCTTTTTGCTTTGGTTCACTTCACTCTACATGGACAGGATGACATTTCTCCCATTGTTACCTGTTGAAATTCTTCCCTTCCTTCAACAGCCAGTTTAACTGCCACATCTTTCACAAACCCTTCTCTGACATGGCAGCCTAAAAGACCCTGGGCTCCTTTAGAGTTCCCACTGTATGTGCTTGTGATGCTCCTCTCCTTCCCCCCAAGTACTTAGGTTCTTTTATCTGTGTCTAAGTTGTGCTTCTTGCCCACAGACTGGACATAGAAACTTCTCCAGAAATGTTTCTGGAATTTAAAGGAAGAGAGTGCTGATTTCAAAGTCAATAGATCTGTATTATAGTTCTGACTTAGCCACTAACAGACTATGTAACTTTAGGTAAATTACATCTCTCTGGGTTTCACTTTACATCCCTGTGACATGAGTACATTGGACTAGATTATTGTCAAGATGTTTTTCCATAAAGCTTCCTAAAAGGGGGCATTGGAATTAGGCTTGAAAAGATGGAGAAGAATTCAACAGACAAAGGGGGTCTATGAGAGACAGCAGGACAAAAGAGGAAGGAAGACTGGATGGAAAATGGAAAGACACCAAGGCTTGAATTCTAGATCTAATATTTACTGACTATGATGCTGGCAAAGTGAATATATCAACACCTCTAGCCTCCTCAGGGGTTTATTGTCATTATTCAGTTGTGACTGACTTTCCACAACCCCATGGATCATCACACACTGACACTATCCATGGGGTTTTCTTGGCAAAGATATTGGAGAAGTTCACCATTTTCTTCTCCAGTAGATTAAGGCAAATAGATATTATGACTTGTGAAGGGTCACAGCAAATAGGTGTCTGAAGCTGGATTTGAATTCAGATCTTACTGACTCAAGGAGAGATTTTTTATTCACAGAGACCTCCATAGAGGTTTATCCATCTATAAAATGGGAATAATGATTTTTGCACTCCTTTCTCATGGATTGTTATAAATAAGGCACTTAAGTGTGATAATAAAAAGGGAGGAATTTCCAGAACAAAGGCAGGAAGAAAAGCAAAGGGAATGTTTAGAAGACAGAGGACAGATGAATTAGGCTGGAAGATAGAGTGCATGCAGGAAAGTAATAGGAGACAAGGCAAGAAAATCATAGAGGCCCCAAAGAGTTCAGTACTCTGAATTCCAGGCTTGGGTTTGATTGAAAATCAGGATCCTTTCCTTCTTGAAACTTGACCTCACAAGTTCTTTGGCAAAAGCACTACAATCTAAGATTATAGATTTCAAGCTGGAAAGTTCTTTAGAAGACCATCTGGTCTAATCCCCTCATTTTCCAGATGAGGAAACTGTTGTCAAATCAGGATGAAAAACATAATAGATTTTAGAATGAAGGAAGGAAAGTCAACATGGCATAATGGAGAGGGTAATTAGATGTAGGGGTAGCTAGGTGGCACCGTGGACAGAGCTCTGGACCTGGAGTCAGAAACTCATCTTCCTAAGTTCAAATCTGGCATTAGACACTTATTAGCCGGAAGACCCCGGGCAAGTCATTTAACTTTGTTCCCCTCAGTTTCTTAATGAGTTGGAGAAGGAAATGACAAACCACCCCAATATCTTTGCCAAGACATCCCCAAATAGGGTCACCAAGAGTCAAACATGACTGAAAAAATGACTGAAAAATTAGATGCAATTAAAGCTGATTTAACACTTAATCTGGCTCTAACACTTACTACTAAGTCAGTACAGGGAAAGAACTCCCAAATATTTGAGGAAGCAACATGATTCATTGAATAAGGATCTTAGTCCTAAAGGCCTGGGGTCAGGTATCCTCTTGATGCTTGTGAATTGTATGACTTTTAACACAATCAGGTAGCTTATCTGGGACTCAGTTTCCTACTTTTTAAATATCCAGTCAGTACACCAATCCACAAACTGTCCCAAACTCTGGAGATGCAAATTTAAAAGCAAGTGAATCCCTGACCTCTCCCTGCTACCATTCGATGGTTCTAATTCTCATCTATAATTTGGGAATGATATCATACTTGGACTACCTGGATGCATGATTATTGTAAAATTATTGAAATGAGATAATATATGTAAAATGTATTTTTTATGAAAGGAATATTTAGATAAGAGTTAACAATCCCAAAGGAGAGAGAGAGAGCCTTCAAACAGCTATGATTCTTTTTTTTCCAAAGATCTTTCGTGTGTTAGTTCTGGAAGGTGACAAAGAAGAGAATATTGGATTTGAAAAGGACCAACCCCCCCCTCACCATCATCATCATCATCATAACATTTATTTAGTGCTTAGTGAGTGCCAAGCATTGTACTAATGGGCACTTTACAATTATTATCTCACAACAATTATATCCTCACAACAATCCTGGTAGGTAGGTGTTATTATTATCCCTGTTTTCAGGACAACAAACTAAGGAAACATATGAAATGACAGCTAGTGTCTGAGACTAGATTTGATCTGGAAAAAAATCTTCCAAATTTGAATATCATCAGTGGAAGGGATCTTGGACAAATAATGTTAGAACACAGAATGTTAGAAGCAGATTAGAATGGATCCTCCCAGCTCTAAAGCAATGATTCCATAAACACAGAATGTCTGAGTGGGAAGGTTGTGAGACCAGAGAATGACAAAGCTTTGAACCTTAGAACCTGAAATGTTTAGAACACAGAATGGCAGAAGCATTCTTAGGCTATAGAATGTCCAGAAGAGAAGAGATGGAACCTTAGCATAAAAATAGTTGAGGGCACAGAATGTTGAAGGTAGAAAAGATCCTAGAAAGCAGAACATCAGAGTGAGAAGAGACTTTCAGACACAGAATACTGGAGGTGCAAATATCCTTGAAGATCATCTAGTTAGTAGAGGGAAACTGAGGCCAAGATAGTGACATTCCCAAGATCTTCACCTCAATACCACCTAATGAAGGTTAGGTATCCAGCCCTACCCCAAGGTGTTTTGGCAGCTATTCTTGGTGCTGGAACCCTTGTTTCTTGGTCTACATACCTTGGTAATGGCCAGGATCTCATCCTCAGATTTGCTCCTAAGGCACTGAATCATAGAGGCAGAATTGTGTCTATCACAAGCAGATAGATTGGCAATGACCTGCAAAGAGGCACCCACAGAGTTAATATTCTCATGGCCTGTATTACAATAAAGGAATCTTTCATACTAATCAGTAAGCTAGCAAAGGATCATTTCTATAGCTGATGATGTGATAATGATGAAAAGGTGACCAAGCTGGAATCTGTTGACCATCTAAGGGGGTGAGTTCCCCAATCACAAGCCTGTTATATACAGGGCTCAATACCCAACAATAAGTATAGGAATGTGCAGGGGCAGATTATAAAGACACAATTCCTGCTCCCATAGAGCTTACCATTAATCAGGGAGAAAAGACCTAACTATTCCTAAAGGACACATTATGGGATCTTGCCTGTGGAAAGAGCTCTGACATTGGCCAAGAGACCAATTCTCTGGCCCTAACTCAGTCATGAACTCATTGTGTGACCTTGAACAAGTCATGAAATGACAGAACCAGAGAGGTAGAAGGGACTTCTCAGATCATTCCATGTAGTCTGTACCTGGGAGCCCTCGAGGAACTCTTCCTACTGTTCTGCGGGTGTTGGAAAAGAGAATTTGCAGCTAGAAAGGACTTTATAAAACATCTCATTGAATTCACTTTTGCAGAAGAAGATACTGAGGCCTGATTTTATCTAAAATCAAAAGCACAGAATGAAGCAGAGCCAGGAACAGAATCCTCACTCCCTGTGCCTCAGTTTCTTCTTCTGTAAAATGACAGGGTTGGACGAGATGATCTCCATGGTAACTTTCATCTTGAACAATCAAAGGCATTCCAGTGTACCTTTTGATAGCCCAAGTGATCCAGAAAACCACGGGATACCGGGCCATGGGGTTGGGAGACCAAAAAGCATGAGGAAGGATAAGGGTGTTTGCAATGACAAAAGGAACTTACATTCACAACTGTTTCTGAGCTGGAAGAAATCAAGCCCGGGAGGATGGCCACACCGCTCTCCATGATTGCTCTGTGGAACAAGCCTTTGGACATGGGGGACAGAACCTGGGGGAGCAAAACACAGCAGAGGGGAAGAAGAAGTAATCATGGGAAATCCAGACACTCCTGACTTAGCCAAGACAGAGGAGACTGTGAGTCTGAAAGCCAGGACAGTTACTGACATTGCCACACCCCTAAGCTAACCATATAGGACAGTCCCAGGCAGCAGCCATTCTCTCTATGGAACTTTGAGCATTGGGCCCTGTGGCAGAGCCAGGCTTATGAGTTAGAAAAGAGGGCTAAGGAATGTTGGCCATGATCCTGGACACTGTGCCTGGCTCATTAACAGGCTCTGGTAAGATGCCTGTGTTGGGTGATCCAGCAATACAGTTCATCTGCACTTTCTCCTTGTATGGTCACATGGATTATTTTTTATTTTTATTATTATTTATTGATGATCACTTTTTATTATTTTTTGATTATTATTATTAATTTTTGATTATTAGTTACTGATTAAGAGAAGCCAAGGGTAGCTGTTAGGATCAAAGGACTTCAAAAACATCCGTTTTTCCCACTACATCATGAGAATTTCCCACTTTCCCATCAATGATTTTTTGTTAGCATTATTCTTCCACTGAAGTCTTCCTCCCATGCCTTATCACAGTCTGAAGGCTCTATCAGTTGAGGGCTACCAACCAGAAGATCTTTGCCTCTAAGTCCTGAATAGATTTGCTAATCAGCGAAGACTGAAGAGAGCAGATCTATAGCCACAACTGGTCACATAGGCCACCTGGGGAGGCACAGAGAGGCTCTGAGCAGCACTGATTTGAGGAGCACCTCAATGGGGAAATTGGGATCCGCTGGATCTTGAAATATTTTATTATTACCTTGCATATTTGTTTTGTTCTTACTCAAAGTTGTTAATAAACCTTTCAAAAAGGAGAAGTCATCTTCTGAGCGGGGGTAGGATAAGAGAAGAGGAAGAAAAACTCTGGTCCCTGAGACTTCTCTTGGATACAAGAGGGCCCCTTCAGGCTGGGCTCATGTCTTTACCACCTACATGTGAGGAAACACTTATTCCCCCAGCAGACTCCCCAAAGATGGTCACACAGCCAGGATCTCCTCCAAAGTGGGCAATGTTCTTCTGGACCCACTTCAGGGCAGCCACCTGATCCAGGTAACCCCAGTTGCCAGGTGCATGCTCATCCCCAGTGCTGAAAGCCAGATATTAGACAAAGTTGGAGAATTCTGAAGAAAAGCTCAAGTTCCATTTTATTATAAGATTTAAAAACCATCTCCTTCAGCTGGACAATATAATGGATGGACAACTGAACCTAGTTGTGACAAGACCAGTGTTCATCTACTAGCTGTGTGACCATGGGTTAGCCACTTAGATCTCTGCCTCAGTTACTGCATCTGCAACATGGGGATAATAATGGCATGGATCTCTGAATTGTTGCAGGGATAAAATGAGACACTATTTATAAAGCACTTGGTAAACCTTAAAGGACCATATAAGTGCTCTCTGTTCTTGCTTTTATTTTACAGATGTAAACTGGTGAGACAAATGTTGAATTCCCCCACCTGAAGGACTCCCAGTGCAGGCCTCTTTTGGGGCTTACTGTGACTTCCAGGGGGAGCCTCCTCCATACTGCTTTCTTCCTTTCCAGCTTACTCCCTGATCTCCTCCACCGCCTGCCTTGTCCCCACTCTTCCTTCCCCCTCTCTTTTTAGCTCTCCTTTCTGTTTTCTCTTCCCCATTAGAAAATCAAGTCAAGTCAAGAAATAATTACTGAACATCTGCTATGCACCAGGCACTTTACCAAAACACTATACCAGGCTCTGGGCATACAGAGAAAGGTAAACATAGATCCTGCCCTGAAGGAGTTTACAGTTTGATGAGGGAGACAGCATGCAAACAGCTGTGCCCAAACTAGATCTATACAGAACAGATGGGGGATGATCCCAGAGGGAAGGCCCTGGCAATAATGGAGATGGAAAGGTTTGTTGCAGAAGGTGGGAGTAGCATGGAGCCCTGAAGGAAACCAGAAGGAGGGAGAATGAACATAGACACTCAGCAGAATATTCTATTCAAGGACCAGGAAGGAGGCAGAGAATGTGGAGGAGTCTGAGAAGATTAGAAAGGTAAGAGGAGGCCGGGCTCCTGTCCACTAACTGTAATCCAGCAACATCTCATTCCTTATTATCTTCATACACGACTTTCTACCTCCCAAGTCTGACTTTCACTGACTATCCCCATGACTGGAATTCCTTAAAGGAATCTGATGCAGCTCTAATCCCACCTTCTTCAAGAGATCTCCCTTTTTCCATTGGCCTCCCCCCAACACACTTCAATGCTAGGGTTTTCTAGAGTAAGGACCCCAGTATGAGGCTTGATAAAAAAAAAAAGCTAGAAGAAGCAAGTATGCTTGTGGTGCACCAAGCAGGCAAAAATGAAACACATAAACACACACATATGCACACATGCATACACAGACATACACCACACCAACACACACACACACACACACACATTATATGACAACATGCCTTGACAGACAGATTCCAGGCACTCATGCAGGAGAATTGTACATTGGTTGGTCTTGCTGGGAGTATGCACTCGGAATGGGGTCTAAGCAGGCTAGTGTTATCACTTCAAAGGAGGTTGATTTGGGACAGACAATCAGTACCAGGAGAGGAAGAGGAGGGAATTCTTAATCAGACCCAGATGTGCTGGGGAAATTCCTCAGGATCCCTTACTGATGTAGGAATGACAGACTCCAAGAGTTGGTGCCAGCACACAGCTATGCAGTCAGCTGAGAGTCGGTTCAGGACCTGAGGTTACTCACAGGAACAGAATAAGTCAGGACATGTGCAAGGACGACTATGTGTTATTGCTTGAATATTTTATGATCCTCAGGACCACTTAGCCTGTGACTCCACATTGGAGTCTTATCACTTATAACAACATGACACAATGTATTTCAGAAATCACAATTGTCACTCTGAGATTACTTCTCCTTTACATTGTATATATTTTGTATCTATACGGCTATTGACAAGTTACATTCTATTAGAATTGAACTTCCTGAGGGTAGGAATTGACTTTCTTTTGTATCCCAGGCATTCAACCCAGTGGTTGGCAGGTGATCAGCGCTTAGAAATGCTTGTTAACTGATGGAGTGATCGTCTGACCTGTGCTGTTGGAAGATCGCTGAGAGCTGAGTGGAGGATGAGTAGGGAAAGAAGAGGCAAGGAAACCAACCAACCAGGCATTGTTAGTCCAAATATAAGGTGGTGAGAATTTTCACTAGAGTGATGGTAGTGTCAGAGGAAAGAAGTGGGTGTATTATGAGAAATGTAGCAAGGGTCAAATCAGTAAGACTTGGCAACAGTTTGGGGGAAAGAGGGTGAGTAGTGGACAATGACACCTGGATCACAAACCCAGGGACTCGGAGGATGATGGTGCCTTTAACAAATAATAAGGATGTTATCAAGAAGAGAGGACTAGGTGGGAAAGAGAAAGGTCAGTATTGGAAATGTTGAGTTTATAATGGGACATACATTTTGAGATAGTTGGAAATGGGATTCTGTAAGTCACTGGTCTGGAGACTGGAAGCCAGATTGGAGGGAGTGAAGAGAGCAAGAGAAAAGAATGAAGTTATCTAGCCATAAAAGGGAGGAGATATATGAAATGATAGCTGGTGGGGATAGATGGATGGATGAGTAACGATTTTTAAGAACAGAGAAAAGACATGGACAAGTTTATAGAAAGTAGAGAAGCAGTCATGGGGAGGTAGGGGAGGGGAAGAGGAGAAACAAGGGAGGAGAGAAAGAGAGATATTTAAGAATAGTGAAAGTGGAGAATGATAGAAAGGACAATCTTTTGGAAAAGACTTGATGGGGTGGGATCATTTGTGCATGTAGAAAGCATACCCTTAGTGAAGAAAGAGCTACTTCCTCATGAAAGACAGAAGTAATGGAAGAGATAGTAACAGAAGACTTCTGATTAATATCAGATTAGGAGAGCATATGAAGGAGCTCAGTGGATGGCCTCATTTTTTTTCAGCAAAATATAAAGCAAGATTCTGAGATGAAATTGTGAGGAGAGGAGGAGCCATGAGAAGGTTGAGGAGGAATGCAAAGGTTTAGAAAAGTCTGTCTAGTGAGTGAGATAATGAATTGATTGCAGAGGTGAAAAACTATTGCCTTGCCACGGTGAGGACCCAGTTAAGATTGTGGAAAATTAATCTTGACATACCCAGACAGCACTGTTTCATGATTTTCTCTAGCTTCACTCAGCAGTTTACTAAGAAAAGCAAAAGGAGTAGATTAAGGGAGTAATTAAAACTGAGGTTTGGCAGGGAATTATTTGCCATAGGATAAGGGGTCAGTGTAGAGATGAAGTCATTCACTAAGACGTTAAGATGGGGAAGGGAAAAGAGTATAACCAGATAGGGGTGATGCCCTGGGAAAAAACTTAGGGGTGGGGGGATTGAAGGTCAAGGGAAGGATGAGAACAGGGTTAGGAGTTACAAGGCAGAGAATCTAGTGGAATGGTAAAAGATTATAATCAGATAGATCAATTTCAGAGTTAACGAATATACAAGAGGAACACTGATGAGTCAAGGTAAAATCAAGGGTATTACCATTTTTGTATTTAGCTGAAGTGCGGTAGAGGAATAGGTTATGAGAAATGAATACACTGAAGAACTGGGGAGTTAGAATGTTTATGAGAATATCAAGATGACTGTTGAAGTTCCTCATTATGAAGGTGGGAGTTGGGAGAGAGAGAAAGACTGTAAAGAAGGCACTGAATTTATTGAAAAAGCAAGGACAGCATCCCAGAGGATGTTAAGTAACAGCTACTAGAATCTTGATTGGGTAATAAATATGGATTGAATGAACCTCAAAGGAGAATAAGTTGCTGAGTGATGTTGGTAGGAGAGTCTGGAAGTGTTAGTAGGAAACAGAGTATTTTGACTTCCCTGTAATCAAGGCACAAGAGAAAATGGTGCTGAAAATGGTCATCAGGATAGCTTGCCATCAGAAAAAGATAGGGTTTGGTGAGGAAAAGTGGAGAGAAAGAGTAAGAAAGGAAAGGGTCAAAGATGAAAACAGCTTTGTTACTTGTGGAGCAGGCATTCCAGAGATACAGAAAAAGGGATAAATAAGTGTGGAGTAAGATACTACAGAAAATTGGTACTTAGAAAGATAATGGAACCATGAGCTTTATTACTATGCAGTTCAGCAAGCCTGGAATAGGTTAATACAGGAGGACCATCTTGTTTTCTTGTACTGTACCCCTAGCACTTAGTACAGTGCCTGGTGCTTCACAAATGGTTTATCTAACTGCCTACCAGTTTGCTAGTCAATCATTCATCCATCCATCTGTCCATCCTTCCATCTATGTATCAATCTATGTATCTATCTATCTAGAACTGGAGGCCAAGGGAGAAGTGAAATTATTGGTCAATATGAAACAGGGCCATAGTATGAAATTTGTCCTCTAGCCATAAATCTAGTGCTTTGTCTACTATACCGTGAGGAGTTTGTGGGGAAGGCAAGGGAAAGCAAGAGATATGTCATCTGGTCAGGAATTTATGTTATCATCATTCAACTACTCAGAGATCTGGAAATTCATCAGGTAAAAAATATTTGTACTCACATTTTACTGGGATCAAATCTCACCTGAAGAACCCAAGGACACCCAACCTGTACTGGATGGTGACCACTACAACATTCTGGAGGGCAGATAATATCGAACCATCATATGTGGAAGCACTGCCAAAAAGAAGAGCACCACCATGGATCCACACCATCACCTGTAGGAATCAGACATAATTTTCATTACAGGAAGAAATCTAAGCAAGCATAGTTCCCTTGCTATTTTGTGACCAATGATAAAGTAGTTCTAAATGTGACTGAATTCTCTTATCAAGATACTGTATATTAAGAGTTGATAGGATTTGCATCAGGGCTACTCTCAGGGAAGAGCCCACATGATTTGAGTGAGAGGCAGGTCAGATCCCCCTTGGAATCTTCCTGGAAGAATCAGCTCCCTGAGGTCCTCTTGCTGTCAAAGATACACATGGAGAAAAATAGCCTCTTCTAAAAGTTCCTTGTTGCCCCAGAACAGGCAAAAGAGGCAGGATTCTAAGGGACACAGATCCAGACAATAGAGAATGAACCCTGGACAGTAAGCTCTCTGGGTCACATTATGTTGTGAATGTTTCAACTGTGGCCCAGAGAACCTTTCCAATGAGATATTTCACACTATCTTTTATTTTTTCATTCTTTTGATTCTGTTTTTCTGATTATTTTCTGAAATTTCTGATTTTTTCTGAAATTTCCTGATTTCTCATAAAGTCATTAGCTTCCACTTGCTCCATTCAAAGTTTTAAGGAATTATTTTCTTCAGTGAACCATTGGTCCTCCTTTTGCATTTGGCCATTTCTGTTTTTTAAGGCATTCTTCTCCTCATTGACTTTTTCTACTCTTTTGCCCTTTGGGTTAGTCTATTTTTTAAGGCATTCTTTTCTTCAGTATTTTTGGGGGTCCCCTTTAGTAAGTTATTGACTTGTTTTTCATGATTTTCTTGCATTGTTCTCATTTCTTTTCCCAATTTTTCCTTTAATTCTCTTATCTGATTTTCAAAATCCTCTGAGTTCTTCCATTAACTGCAACCAATTCATATTTTTCTTGGAGGTTTTGATACAGGAGTTTTGACTTTGTCTTCTTCTAGTTGTATGTTTTTATCTTCTATATCACCAAAGTAAGATTCTATATTCTGAGTTTTTTATGCTGTTTGCTCATGTTTATAGCCAAATACTTGACTTTCTAACTCTGTCAAGATAAGACTCTGCTTCCATGGGGGCATGGGTGAGTGTAGGTGTACTGGCCCAAGCTTCATGGATTTTGTATCAGCCTTTCCATCCCCCATTGTCTATGGGCCCAGAATTCTGTAAGAAGCCTCCACTGCTACTGCTGCTGCTACCTCCACTGCCCAGGGAATGGGGTGAGACCCCTGAATGACTGTGCTCCTCTTTCACCCAGGTCCCACAGAGTTTTTCCACTGGCCTTCTATGCTGTCTTTGACATATGTGGGGTCTGGAGACTGTCACAGATGCCAGTGATTCAGCCCCCTGAGGACTGCTCTGGCTCCATCTGTGCTGGCACTGCCCAAGTTAGACTTAGCTCCACTCCCAGTCTGGTGCAATATACCTTTCCTATTGATCTTCCAGATTGTCTTGGACTGGAGATTTGTTTTGCTCTGTCATTTTGTGGATTCTGTAGCTCCATAATTTGTTTAGAGTCATTTTTACAGGTATTTGGAGGGATTTGGGGGGGGGGAGTTCAAGCAAGTCCCTGCTTTTACTCCACCATCTTGGTGCTGCCCCTAGGGAAACTTTCTATGTAGCAGTAACTGCTCAAAGCCAAGAAACAGCTTACCAGCACTAGGCACGCCTTCTATTGATTCTTTTTTAAAATTATTTTATTTTTAATTTATGGAATAAAACAAGTATTTTTGTAACATAGCATAGTAAAATAGATGACTGCCCATGAAGTTGCAAATCTATTATGTACAATAAGATATTCCTTTAAATACACAACCAGGTTATCAAAAGTAAGTTCTTTCTTTTCTTTTGGTTCTTATAGGTTACTCACTTTGTGAGGAGGTTTCAACTGTTTAGAAGCTATCTTTAAAAGACTTTACCCTAACTCCTGCCCATAAGTCTGTGTTTAATTCTTCCCATTGTATTTGCACTTCAGAGAAGGGGTGGTACAGGGAGGGATGTCATTTCAATCCTGTATCACTGACACCAAACAGGATTCCTTAACTCCAGCATAAGAGACCACAGTAATTTGCGGCCAAAACTAAACTGTGGGAGGAACATGCCATCAGAAAATCAAAACCTGTATGAGATAAAAATCAATAGTCTTCTTAAAAGCCTAACGTTGTTTTTGTTGTCGAGCTACATCTAACTCTTTGTGACCCCATCTGGGAATTTCTTACCAACTCTACAGGAGTGGTTTGTAATTTCTTTCTCCAGTGAAATTTAAATTTAAGGCAAATAGAGAGTGAGTGATTTATCCAGGCTGACACAGCTAGTGAGTGCCTGAGGCAGTTCTGAACTCAGGCCTTCCTGATGCTGGGCCTAGTTCTCTATCCATTGAACCAAGCCACTCAATGGATAGAACATAATTCTAAGTGTTAAATGCTGTTAGAGGAAGAGAATTTAACATTTCTATGTCTAAAATTACAAGAGAAAGACCTCCTGTTACTACTAAGATAACACCATGATGTTTTGAAAGTATGGTTCCTTTTGTCAATGCAGTGGAAAGCTGCATGTCTAGGAGGTGCAGAAAGCTAAAGAGACTTTTACCCACATGGGAAGATTCTTTCCCTTCTATGGAATATAGCAAGTGATTGGCTGGAATTTCCGGGGACATGTTTGGACATCAGGAAGTAGACAGGTTACTGCTATATGAGCAAATATAATAGAACAAATCCTGGGCACCGAGAAAGCCAGAGCATTGACTGGCTATAGTGAGGGCACATATTGTCGTGAATAATTGAGTGCCTTGGACTTTGTGACTTTCCCTTGTGTGATCATCTTACTGGGTATGACTATAAACCAGGGAATTGTGCCTCAGATAGGATTATTATATCATTAAGATTTAGACCTGAAAGGTATTTTAGAGACTGCTTAGTGCAACAACCATATTTGACAGATGAGGAAACTGAGGACTAGAGAAGTTAAGTGACTTGCAGAAGGTCATAGAGTTAGTAAGCGACAGAGCTAGGCTTTGACCTCAGGAATTCTCACTCTTAAGTCCTAAGCTCTTTTCCCTAGACTCTGTGGCTTGATTGCTACTGCAGGCATCTCCCCTCCCACCCTCCATTCAAAACATAAACCTTTAGGGTAAAAATAATAAAGAAAACTGTAAGATCAGATCCCTTCTACTATACCTGGTCTGAACTCAAGCCTTCTGAAGTTTGCCTGAGCAAGCTCAGTTTCTCTTGAATAAAAGTTCCCTGTCCCGTGGAACCAGGCAACTTTACATGTCCCCTAGCTCACCCCTTCCTTCTAGGTGCCCCGTAGTTTCCTGGAAGCAATGGAAATCCATTAATTGTTTCCCTTTGCAAGGTGGCAATTTCCACCAGTTTTCTCTTCCTCCAAGCTCTAGAGTATTCCAAACTCCTTTTATGAAAACAATTCTCATTATCCTATATGTAGGTACTTATTCTGACTTTGTGGTATATTTATTCATTCAATACATTTACTGAGCACCTAGCATGTGCAAGGCATTGTGATAGGTATTTTGAGTAAGATTAGGTCACTGCTGTCAAAGTACTTTCAGTCAACCAGAGGACAAGGACAGGCTATGGATCCAAAAGCTATAATACAAATTGATATAGTCTGTATTGGGGCAGGAAGGTGGCATAGAGGATAGATTACTGAGCCTGGAGTCAGGAATACTCATCTTTCTGATTTCAAATCTGACATCAGATACTTACAAGATGTGTGATCCTAGGCAAGTCACTTGAACCTTGTTACTTCAGTTTCCTCATCTGTACAAGGAGCTGGAGAAGGAAGTGGCAAACTACTCCAGGATCTTTGCCAAGAAAACTCAAATGGGGTCATGAATGATCTGGCACAACTGAATAATGACTGAACAACATAGTCTATACTAATTGCCATAAGGTATAGAATAAGTGTCATAAGGAAAATTCAAAATAGCATTAAGGTAGGTCAGAGGAGAGAGAAAACACACTTCTCTCTGTATCCCCAGCACTAAGGGGAACGGCTCCAGGATTGTAGAAATAGTTGAGTTGAATGCTGGTTTCATGAGGTTCAGAGAATGCTTCATGGGCAGATGACATTGGAGAAATTTGTTTTGTTATCATTTATTTTAAGAAAGGTAGCCTGGTCTAGATGATAGATTAGCCTTGGAGTGATAAGGATTGGGTTCAAGTCCTGCCTTGACCACATAGGAGATATGTGACCACAAAGAAGTTACTTAGCCTCTCAGTACACTAGACAAGCTAAGACTCTAAAGGTGTCTTTACAAAAAAGGTGCCTGTTTTCATCAACTAAGGGTTTCCACACACAGGTTCCCTACATCAATGAGATGATAAATATAGAAAGGATCAAGAATTGCTGGGAAGGAATACTTTAACAATGCTTTGCTCTGTTCCTTAAGCAATAATAACCTGTAGCAAAAATTGATATTCCAGATAATGGAACTAGTGATTTCAGTCATTTTAAGTCATTTCCAAATCTTCATGACCTCATTTGGGGTTTTTTGGCAGAGATATTGAAGTGGTTGGTCATTTCCTTCTCCAGCTCATTTTATAGATGAGAAAACTGAGTCAAACAGGGTAAAGTGACTTGCCCACGGTCACACAGCTAGTCAATATCTGAGGTCAGATTAGAAGTCAGGAAAATGACTCTTTCTGACTCCAGGACTGGTACTCTATGCACTGTGCCTCCTAGATGCCTTGAAGTTATAATGAGGCAAATGTCAGTCTTAGAGAAGGAAACAGTTGCTAAAATGATGAGTTGTTGCCCAAGAGTAGAGTTGATTACCTTGAAAAATAATGAGTTCCCTGACCTGAAAAACTTCAGGGAAGAGTAGATGACTTGTCAGAGATACTTAGAGAGGATGATACTCCAGAGCTTGTGGGACGAGGTGACCTCCAAGGTCTCACCCACTTCTGGTGCCCTGGGATTCTCATTCCCTGCTGTGGAAGTTACAGAGATCTGGCTTACCGGCAATTCATCCCCCTCCTTTACATGGACAGGAACATGGATATTGAGGTACAAACAGTCTTCAGAATTGTCAGTAAGAGGGATGTTCATTTTCATGAACTTTGCTGTTTTTTCTAGGACAGTGGCATCCTGCAAACAACTGGAAAACAAGAAACAACCAATGTGAATAGAATCAGATGGGGATAAAAATAATAAAAATGATAATAATATTAATAACAATAACTGAGTGCTTTGAGGGCTGCAAAGCACTTTACAAATATGACCTGATTTGATGCTCACAATGCATCACAATGGTAGGTTCCATAATTGTCCCTATTTTACAGATCAGGAAACTGAGGCAGGCAGAGGTACAATAACTTGCCATCATTGCGCAGTTTCCTATAGTCTTTTTTGTTATTCATTATATATTGAAATGCTTGGGTTTGTTGGGGATTGTTAAGTTGTAAACAAAGTATTTTTTAAATTTAAAAAACTTGGAGATCAAATAGATATTACAAGTGATGAATATCTGAACACATCACAGTGTGTGAATGACATGGAATGTGGTTGCACTATAAGAAAGGATGAATATGAGGAAGTCACAAAACCGGGTGCAGACCGATGAAAGTCACACTAGACCAGTATGGACCATGACTACAAGCATTTTAACAGGCGCAGCACTAGCAGCTTTTGCGTCAGTTGGATTTTCTTTGTTACAGACAAGCGTCATGGTGGAGGGACAGGATCGTGTTCGTCCTTTGTTGACGAAGAAGACCATGCCATCAGAGGAATTATGACATGACTTGCACTTGACTTTGTTTTCAGTGAAGGAGGGCTGTGCAGGTCCAGTGACCTGATATTCCTCAGCATGACTGGAGATGGCCCAGGATGCACTGGGAGACTTTGGGCCCTTTAGGCCAAGGTCTTTGCAGATACTCACTTCAGGTGAGGTAACTCCCATTCATTGAATAGGCCTGTTTAAGAAGTAGCCAATGCATGGCCCCTTTAATGAAGTCAAGAAAAACAAAGACATCAAGCGGGGTATGAAATAGCAACATTTACTACTGATAACCATTCTAAAGCCAGGGGGGTCCAGGAACCCTTGGCAGGGGCCCCTTGGAGTCCCAGTTTCAGAGTGTAGTAGGTTTAAGGCTTTGGGAGAGGACAGGAGATAGCATGGGGTATGGGATGGCCAATAATTGTGGGTTCCAAAGCAAAAGGTATCAAGCTGCTTAAAAAACAAAATGAGGGGTTACATTCAGTGACCTCTAAGATCTCTGCTTTATTTCTGAACCTATCATTCTATGAGTTCTGGATTTGTTATGTGCTAGCTTTGTGACCTTGGGTGGGCTACTTAATGTCTGTTAATCCTGTTTAACGCATTGTTAGCCCTTTTGAGGTTTGTTGGCAGAGATACTATAGGTATTTGCCATTTCCTTTGCCTGCTCATTTTACATGTGAGGAAACTGAGGGCAAACAGGGTTACTGACTTGCTCAGCTAGTAAGTGTCTGAGACCAAATGCCAACTTAGGATTTTCTGACTCCAGGAACAGTATTCTATCCCCCGAGTCACCTAGCTGCCTCTAATCTCTGTTAGCATTTGTTTTCCTATCTTTACCAATATGTGTTCTAACTACCTCACAGTATTTTTCTGAAGCAGTTATTCTCTAAAGTCCAAATAAACATGAACTATTATCATTAAGCAGTTATTTGAGGCCTCACAGCACAGGGAACATTCATTGCTTTAACAAATATTTACTGTGTGCAGTGCACATGGAGACAAAATTTGGGTAAAACATGATGGCACCCTGTGCTTATCTTGGAAGAAAAGGAGAGAGGAAGATGCTTACGCAGGGGGATGAGAAGTGGCATCTCTGACATTGCTCCATGAATCTGGTGGTTGTGGAGGAGAAAACCTCAGGGGCCCTACAGGGGGTTTGGCAAAGGGGATTCCCAGGAAAACATTCACATCTTTGTCAATCCCCCTGATACTGATTTGAGTCCCTTGGATCCGTCCAGATTCAGTGGCCCTGATGAGGTCATCTGCATGATGCCCTGTGAAGAAAGGGAAGAGAAATCCTCAGAGACAGATAGCAGAACTGATATCCAAATGCCCCTCCCAGCATTTTTTCATTAGATGGGAAAGGAAACCACCTCCTACTTTTGCCATGATTCATTTCCCTTAAAGTTCTCCAGAGATGGGGAACTTACTGCAGAGAAGGGCTATTTAAACTTTTAGACCACTCTGACACTAACTCAGGAGCTGTCCAGCTTTCAGGATTCAGAGTCTCAAGATCCAAGCAACTGCTCCCCAACAATCCCACCACCAGCCCAGCTTAGGAAACCACTAAACTAAAATCAGTGCCATATAGTTTACCAAATGAACAAAGACTTAATGAACATCTACTATGAGCAATAAATACCCTCAGCTCTAAACTGAGGATAAAATGATATGCTTACTTTCTCCTAGAGAACAATAGCCTGTGCATGAATAACTAGGAATACAAGACAGAGGTGTAAAAAGAGAGATCCTGACAAAGAGCTAGGAAAAGATATGAGGAGAGTCAGGAAAAGTTCTGTCACAAGTGGCAGTGCCAAAGGTGGGTGTTGCATGAAGAGTCTTCAATAGAACTGAATTGAGGGAAGTGCTATCTGGGCATGGGAGAGGCAGTAGACAAAGAATGGAGAAAAATGGTGAAAAGTAGTTGGGCTACAATATGTGTCAGGAAGACTCATCTTCCTAAGCTCCAATCCAGCCTCAGACACTTACTAGTTCTGTGACCCTGGGCAAGTCACTTCACCTGTTTGCCTTCAATTCTCTCACCTTTCAGATGAGCTGGAGAAAGAAATGGCAAACCAACTCCAATATCTTTGCCAAGAAAACCCCAAGTGGGTTCACCAAGAGCCAGATATGATTGAAAAACAACTGAACAACCACACAAAAATATGAATACAGCATTATGTGATAAAACTGGATGCACAGAATGCTGGATTTGGGCTCAGAGGATAGGGGTTCTAATCACAGTCTCCCATTAACAGCCTGTGTGAACTTGTGACAATTCCTTTCCCTTCCTTAAGCCTGTTTCTCCTCTTAGATTAAATGAGAAAGGGACATTGAATTTAATGTTCCTTAAGATTCCTTCTAGCTCCACATCCTACAGTCCAAGAACTAGAGACTGCTCAGCTGTCAGGGCACATGGACACATTCTGAATCAGAAGGACAAGGGTCAGGTGTGCCTCTGAAAGATTAGCACCCCCTTTCTGTCACAGTATACCCCAGTATAAAATGCAGAAGAGTGGCTTTATCATGCATCAGGTAGGCTTCAGTTTCTCTTCTATAATAATGGTTTGAGAGATGACAATAAAGAACTAACCCAAAGCTTCCACCTGGGTGAAGAACTCACTATTTGACAAAAACTGCTGGGAAAACTTGAAAACAATATGGCAGAAACTAGCCACAGACCACTATCTCACACCCTGTACCAAGATAAGGTCAAAATATGTACATGATTTACACATAAAAGGTACCATAAGCAAATTAGGAAAGCAAGGGAAAGTTTCCCTGTCAGATCTCTGGAGAAGAGAAGAGTTTATGACCAAAGAAGACCTAGACAACATGATGAAATGCAAAACAGATCATTTGGATCACATTGAATTAAAAAGGTTTTGCACAAACAAAACCAACACAACCAAGATGAGAAGGAAAGCAGACAGATGGGAAACAATTTTTACAGCAAGTGTTTCTGATAAAGGCCTCATTTCTCAAATACATAGAGGACTGAGTCAGATTTATCAGAATACAAATCATTCCCCAACTTTTCAATGGTCAAAGGGTATGAACAAGGAGTTTCCAGATGAAGAAATTAAAGTTATCTATAGCCAATAAAAAATGCTCTAACTCATTACTGATTAGACAAATGCTAATTAAAGGAATTCTGAGGTACCACCTCACATCTATCAGATTGGCTAATACGAGAGAAAAGGGAAATGATAAATACTGGAGAAGATGTGGGAAAATTGGAACACTAATGCTCTGTTGGAGGAGCTGTGAGCTGATGCAAACATTTTCAAGAAACACATGGAACTATGCCTAAAGGACAATCAAACTGTGCATATTCTGTGATCCAGGAATACCTCTGCTAGGTCCATATCCCAAAAAGATCATTAAAAAGAGAAAGGAATCCACATGTCCAAAAATGTTTACAACAGGTCTTTTTGTGGTGGCAAAGAATTGGAAATTGAGGGGATGCCCATCAATTGGGGAATGACTGAACAAGTTGTGGCATAAGAATGTAATGGAATATTATTGTGCTATAAGAAATAATGAGCAGATGGATTTCAGAAAGACTTGGAAAGATTTAGAGGAACTTGTGCTGAATGAAGTGATCAGAATCAAGAGAACGTTGTACACAATGACATCAGCATAGTGCAATGATCCGCTATGAATGACTGAGCTCTTCTCAACAATGCAATGATCCAAGACAATTCCAAAAGCTGGATGGAAAATGCTGTCCACATCCAGAGAGAAAAACTATTCAGTCTGAATGCAGATCAGAGCATACCATTTTCACTATTTTTCTGTGTGGCTTTTGCCTTTTCTTCTATTTCTTCTTTTACAACAGGATTAATATGGAAATATATTTACATTAATGCAAATGTGTAACCTATATCAGATTCTTTGCTGTCTTGGAGAGGGTAGTGGGTGAAAGGGGTGGAGAAAAAATTTGAAATTCAAAATCTTATAAAAAATGAATGTTGAAAACTATCTTTGGTGCAACTGGAAAAAATACTGTTTACCTGAAAGAAAGGAAGAAAGGAAGGAAAGAAGAAAGGAGGAAAGAGAAAATAAAAAAAATAAGCTGTTCCACATTTTCTCATGCAAAAGCAGAGCTGCTACTTCCTGTCTCTAAAAAGATCCTCCACCCAATCCTCACTCTAATCTACCTCCTAGAAAATGACTCAGTTTTCCCTCTTTTCCCACCCCTCACCAGCAGCTGATAGAAGAGTTTTTGTACATAATGGAGAGGGCATGAATTTCTCAATAGCAAACCTAGTTTGTTTCTCCTGAAACAAAATTATCAATAACCCTTCAGCCCCAGCTCACTCATCCAATCAGTCAGTGAGGAGAACTATAGAAAAAAAAATGCACAAGCCCCTTATCTCCAATGGGAAAATCAAAGGACTTCCTCTCATGTCCTTCCAGAAATCACTCCCTACTCTGGATCAGTCCACTACTCACCTAGGGCTTGAATCAGGACACTCAGGACCCCCAAAGTCAGGACCTTGGGCAGCAGGGAAGTCTTCCACATCTTTCCCTCTGCACAGCCTTCCGGTTATGACTAATCAGATTCCTGGCCTGGCCTTAAATACAAAAAGAACTGGATCAAAGGGCACTCCAGGGGAACTAGGACAAACGGTTACTTACAGGGCTTCCTCCTCAGAGCTTGTCTTAGAGCTCTCTGGGGAAAAAACTTTGAATCCCTAAAGGCAAAAGAAGAGAATCTGAAAATCTATCTGTCCAGCAGGGATGTGCTGGTAAGTGTATTACAAGCTCCCTGGCAAACAAAAACAAACAAATATATCCATGACACACTCTTAAATGTAATCTTTATCAGTAACATTGTTTTCAACACTTTCTTAAGTCTAAACAATCAACAGAATAGTAATTCAAGCCTTGAATTGTGGCATTTTCTGATTCCAGTGGGGCAAACTTGACAATGGGTTCACAAAAGCCAGTCTGAGCTGTTCCCACCACTTCAACTGAAGTGCCAAAGGTCAAAATTAGAATTACATCACCTAACCACCCTCTTTCCCAGTTTCTGGAGACTTCTATGACCCCATGAAGTTCTTCAGTTACTTAGTTTTTCTTCCTGACCCCATTTGGGGTTTCCTTAGCAAAGATACTGAAGTGGTTTGCCATTTCCTTCTCCAGTTCACTTTACAAATGAGAAAACCGAAGCCTAAAGGGTTAAGTGATTTTCCCAGAGCCACACAGCTAGGGAGAGTTTGAGGCAGGATTTGAACCCACAGTTCTAAATTCTGGGAATATAAATGTTCCCAGCTCTTCTCCATGAGGCAAAACATACTCAGGCCTCAGGCCCCACCCCCACGGAAGTCTCTGGAGTTTCTCCCCATCTGACGCCTTCCCTTCTTCAGGTGTCAGCTGATCTTTCCCCTTGCCAGTCAGATGCCCTGGCCTTGCAGCCTAATCCACTTCAGCAGGTGTTCCCCAGCCCCTCCCTCAGGAGAAGTGGGAGTTCCTGTCTTCTTCCACAAGTCCCTGTCCCCTCTGGGCTGTCAGTGGGACTATTGGAGTGCCTGTCCCATTCTCCATCTCAGACCTCATTCAGATTAAGGAGATACTTGGAAGGCTCCACTAAGTTTACTGAGGGTTTTAGGGACATATTCCTACACTTTGACCTTTTTGGAATGATCTACATATTCTTTTCTCTGCCTGCTGTATCACTGAGGAGAAGAGGACTGTGTGGGATAAAAAGACCCTTACTCAAAATCTTAAATAAATGAAGAGACTTCTCAATAAGAACAGAAAGAAAAAGATTTATTACTATTCTCAAGAAAGGAACATCCTTCCACCAGGTCAGGGAACCTGATGGAAGGAGGCAACTTACAGAAACTGAAGCACAATTTGTATACCCTAACACAGAGAATCCTACCTCCCCACTATCCCACCTCTTCATTGGCTGGGAGGTGGGCTTACAGCGCTCTAAGTGCGAAAAATTAGACAAACCCCAGGAAATCTTCACCTATCCTAACACAATTACCTCATTTAATATCTAATTTAACTGTTGATGTGGTTTTAGAAAAGAAGGGAGGGGGAGAAGAGGGAGCTGGTAGCATTGGTGTGGCAACAATACAACAAACCAAGGGGAGATCTGAGTAATTTCCAAGTCTAGGCTACAGCCCACAGCACTTTCACAAAGAAAGTTGGTAGCTGGTAAGGGGGAGGGGGCAACTGACCATCCACAAGCCCTGGATACCTGAAACTCAGGTATCCAGGGAGAGAGGCCTTATGGAAGAGAAATTTTATTTAGAAAATCCAACATTCCCCATATTTTTATTATGAAAAGTCTTCAAAATCTCCTCATCTCACTCAATCCCTCTTCTTCTCTATCATCTGAAGACTTTGCACACCACTACTAATACAGATTATCTATTAATTGATCTCCTTCACTTTTCATACTCTCATATCACTCCTTCTTCTCCTTCAAGCTTTTAAAGGAGAAGACCAAATTTGGACCAAAAACATGGGCAATCTCTAAAATTAAATACAATCCTCATGTTCTTTCCCCTATACATTCTTCCCTTCATCTATCCCCTTTTATACGAATATAGGTAGAGAGCTAAGTTAATCAATCAATACATTGACAAATTACAAGGGGACTATCCCCATGTTATAAGTACAGACAGAGAAATTTAAAATACAAAGGGAGATCAATGAATTATCCATTCAGAGGTTCCATCTCATCTGAGGAGAGACATCATCTGATGCCGTTTTCTGATCTAGATGCTCCTTCAGGCTGTCTTCAGCATAGCATCTCTACATCTTCTTCCCTTTATCTTCTTGCAGAAATCCAGATGTCCACTCTCCTACAAACTGACCTTAATACCATTTTAGATGACCATTCCTAAGCTTTATACACTCATCACTCTACAAAACCAAAATTGGGACTTTGGCCAATTGTCATTTATAATATAGGCCACAAACCATTTTTCTTTAACCAACTGAGACAAAATAATGATTAACTATGTAACCTCATAAGCCTTATTAACCTGATGGTCTCCACACCATTACTAGAAAATAAAAGACCCTAATTCATTGCTGTTAAGTCTGAAGTCCTAAGCCTAACAGCTTAATCTTAGACTTAACCTCAGATGTTCCCCTACCAACAACCTGTTATTTAATAAATCTGATATTAAGCTTACAAAACTTTTGACTATAGGAAATTGCCACTAAGAGTAGGGACATTGCAGGGAAACGTTATCTCCCTAACTTCATGTCATTTCCAGGCACAAGCAGATTGTCAGCTGGCATTCAGCCAAGCTTAAAGTCTGCAAGGTGTCAGTGGGGAAATTGAGTCAGGAGAATCCTACCTCAGCCCAGGCTGAACAGCCGCTCTCCTAACTTTACCATGAGATCACCTTTTGCAGTTCATACCAGCATCTCACAGGCTTCATGGATCAGAGGCTCAAACCGCCTTTCTTGCTAGCCATACCTGGACTTTGACTCAGAAGAACCATCAGTTAATAATCCCATAAAATCTTAGAATTGCAAGTTCCAATAACCAGGTTTCAGATATGACTATAATTTCACATTAGCTAAGGAATGTCTTTTGAAGCAAGTGTGAAGGCTTGCGTATCTTTCCATACATGTTCTTGTTCCTTATAGATTTATATCTACTTCCCAAGTTTTTCTATACCTTTATAACCCTGCTCAGTTTAAGAGAATGAGTTACACATATGAAAAATTCAAACACTAATTTCAACTTATGTTCATGAAATGAAATTTGAATCAAAACAGAAACATTTAACTTTTCCATAAATGCGAGATTTTACCAGAGGTTACCTGCCTCCAAGAAACTTAAACTAAAATTCTTTTCCCTAAACTAAAAATGCCTCTGATTTTAGTCTCAGTAATTAATTCAGTCAATTGTTTTAATGCTAATTGCCTTACATCACTTTGTAACATGTAAAATCCTTATCCCAAATTGGGACCTTTGTCCATTACCCCCAAAGAGTTATAGTCCCATTTATCTAAAAGGCCCTGGAAAACCTCACCTTGTGTCACATATACTAACTCTCCAGTGGCCCTTAGAGGCGTGTCACTATGCCCTGTAATCCAATTCTCCAGGTTACTGGCCACTCCCATCAAGACTATGCTGGAAACCCCTAAACCTCCTGGAATGGCCCTGGACTCTTTCCTTAGTCCCTCTATCACAATGGGAAACTGAGTCAGAAGGATCCCTTTCCAGGCTGAGGACACAATTGTCCTCTGAGGCTTGTGCATTAGATAATATATTTCACTTAATCAAAAATTTTACAGAACTCACATCTTAAATTTTAAATTTGTCCTAAAAGCCAATCACTAGAAATTATTTATCACCAAAACAAATTCCTAGTTTAGGAATTCCATACAGAGTTTACATTTCACATAAAGATTATAACTTTAACAAAGTGAAGGAGCCACACCTCTTGGGTGCTCATTTTAGACTCTTCATATCTTAGAGGCCCCTAGATGGGGCTGGGGCCACTCCTTTTCTTCACTATAAGAAATAGTTAACATTTCTCCTCTGAGTATCTCCAGTTCAAATTAGATCTTAAGAAATCTTTCTGTAATGACTGAACTTCCAAATAAAAAAGGGGAGTATGGGACCAGGAAGCTTTCCTAAAATTTTCCAGAGAGCTACCTAGAACCATAAAATTCCTGGTCTCCCTTCTTATAATAGATTAGCTTACAAATATAAATTTGATAGGTAAACCTTTCAAAAATCACACAAAAGATTTTATAAAGCATTTCTTAATACAACAAACATTTTCCTCTTTTTTAAAAACAGTTTATAGTTTATCACAACCTAATTGACAAATATTACAAGACCTAAAACCTAAGGTCTTTTCACATTTAGCCATAAGCTTCCTTTTAAATACTTTTGTAAATGCTTAATTTATAGCAAAAACCAATTTTAGTTAAAACTTCTTTCTTGACAACAGAAATGAACTTTTTAATCTACTTAATACATCCTTAGATGAAACAGGTTTAAGAATCACAAACCAATTTATTATTAATTTCTAAATGCCAAATAACAATATCTTTCTGCTTGATCCTGATAGGAAAAGTATTCTCAGATGCTGCCTATTACTCCTTCAAGACAGATTTTTAACTTGAAACTATATCAAACCTAGATTTATATTAAAAAAAAAAACATTTTAACCCTCCTCTTCTTTT
Organism: Bettongia penicillata ogilbyi; assembly: GCA_023548195.1. NCBI lineage: Eukaryota > Metazoa > Chordata > Mammalia > Diprotodontia > Potoroidae > Bettongia > Bettongia penicillata. The sequence goes on along the minus strand of JAJHZJ010000373.1, from coordinate 2,487,217 downwards.
TACTCTACTCCCTTAAATAGCTACAGAGCCCTCTTCCCTCTCCCTCCCCTCCCAAGTCCAGCAGATCAGCTCTCAGAGTCTCACTCCAACCTTTAAATCATATGGGAGGGGGGTAAATTTCCTTTTGTCCACGTAGTCTAAGCACATGGACAGATTTAATACTTCTGAAAGAAATCTCATCAAAATTTTAAAATGTATTTGCAATTTTTTTTACACACATAGCCTTTTGGTATCAGATATATTTACTTATAAAGTACAGATTTTAGGTTTTAGATCTCATTAAATCAAAACTCAACTTTTCACTCCAGACTGCCTGTCTTTTACTCTGCTAATTTCCATTAATGATCCTTCTTCAGGTAAGGTGGAGAATTGCTAGCCACTCCCATATAATTCAAAAAAAACTTCCTTGCCCAGGCAAAAGAGACTAAATAATTTAACAATACTTACAAATCACAGCAAAGAATTTTTAAATCCAATTACCTTCCATAACTTTTGTCTATTGGTTTCCTAATCAAACTAAGCATTTTCTTAAGTGGGAAAAGGAAGGAGGGAGCACAAAGTCTAAACACATCCCACTCATATTCCTCCCTTCCTTTTGTATTTTAAGGAACCCAATACTCACTACCTCTTCCTTAAAAAGAAACTTAGAGGTTAAAAACCTAACCATTTAATTTACTTCACAATTTAACTAATAGAGCCACTATGCAAGTACTGTGCAAAGTACCATAAATCTTCCTTTTCAACTTCAAAAAGTGGCCAGGCTTTGGTAACAAATTGTAGTTTAATGTTCTTGGGTTTAGGGACAGCATTCCTAATGCCGGTTATAATTAACTCTCTCAAGTCCTGCATATGGATTCTATGGACTTCATTATTATGGTCCCACCAAGGGTCCTGTGTTGGGTAGTTCTGATTAGCTGGCACCACCCTGGTTGCGTGTGGGTGCTGGCATTCCCATTGCATCATAGAAGCCCTTCTTATCATGTCCTTTTCTTCTTGAGAGAATAGGATATTTAAGACATTCATTAATTAACTCCTGGTATATATTTATGAGGTCCCAAAAACTGATCTAGTTGCTCTGACAAGCCCTGTGGGTCTGCCATTAGGGCTTTTATATCTTTCTTAAAATTTTTCACCTCAGCTACACTAACAGGTACATTGACATAAATCAAGCCTCCTTGAGCTGACAGGACCTCCCAAATAAAGTAACTCAATGGATATTTTTTTTTTTGGCTTCATTTTCAAGTGTAAATTTTCCTGATTTTTTAAAAGTTGTCCCAGTTCTCCAAACAGAGGACCATGTAGCTCACTAGAACTATGTAAGTCCTCCACCACTTTTTCTTTAGGTTCAGAGTGGGGGGAAAGTGGAGCCACCAAGCCTGCAGCATAGGGAGGAGGGAGAGGAGCAGATCCTTTCTCCTCTTGCTCCCCCTTTTTCCCTTTCAATACCATCTGCCAGGTTTCTGGAATCCAAAGGGCAGCATAAATGCCTTCCTCTGAATTAAAGGGGTTTTTAACACTTACATACAAATTCAACTTTTAGCATACCCAATCTTCTAAAGACCCATATTTGGGCCGTATTACTCCTGCTACATCTGCTTCACCCCACATAAAACAACAATATCTTACCATTTTTATTTTATCTTTTCCCTTATATTTTGGTTACTTCATTCCAATTCTGAAGTCTGTTCCCCTGAAAGTCAGGTATCCAGGGAGAGAGGCCTTATGGAAGAGAAATTTTATTTAGAAAATCCAATATTCCCAATATTTTTATTGTGAAAAGTCTTCACAATCTCCTCATCTCACTCAACTGCTTTTCAAAAACAAGTAAATTTTCAGAAAGTTGGGGAAATTACTCAGGGAGAAAAGGAAAATCCTGCCCTTTTTCAAGACTGGCTAGTAGAAGCTGTTAAAAAGCATGCAAATTTGGATCCTGACTCCATAGAAGGGGCAGCAATCCTTAGAGTGTATTTTATTAATCAGTTGCCCCAGATATTAGGAGAAAACTGCAGAAATCAGCAATGGGAGCCCAAACATCTCAGGCCCAATTACTGGAGATGGTCTTTGGAATCTTCAACAACAGATACCTAGGGAAAGCAGAAGAAAAAGAGCTCAGAAACAGGGTCAGAGACAGAGAACATGCTCAGTTCTTGACTGCTGCCATGACCAGGAAAAGATCCAGGGAATACCCCTCCAGGGCATCCTCTTGGAGGAAGGCTTGCTACTTGGGTAGTGGAGAAACCTGCTTTCAATGCCACAAAGAGGGTCACTGATCCAAGGAGTGCCCCTCCAGGGTGCCCCCCCCCAGAGGGAACCCCAGGAACCAACACCTATGGAACTGTGCCCATATGACCAGAAGGGACATTAGAGGAAGGATTTTCCTCAAGGTTGGAAAAGTGGTGGGGCTGCCCCCCAGTACCCTGTCCTCCAGTCTTCTCAATACTCAGAAAACCAGGGAAGCCTGGGGCTTGGCAGTACTCACACTTTCTCCACCTCTCTCTCCAAGTCCTGGGCAAAAGTCAAGGTTCAAGGTAAGGTTACCCACTTTAACTTGGCTAAATTCTCTGTTTTAACTAATTACTCTGTCCCTATCCACCCCTTGACCCCTCGAGTCATAAAGTCTACTTGAAGATCTGTAGTTTAAACACTCCTTCCTTATGCCTTCCTCTAGCCCTGCCCCCTTGCTAGAAAGGGACCTGATGGCGAGATTGGGGAGCCAATTTTCTCTAGTTCATCCTCCCATCTTGTTCCCTCTATTCACTAAATCTCCCCTTGTTTGCTAGAGAGAGTCTATTGTTTGGGATCCCAGAATTCCAAGGCAAACTACTTCTGCCACCCCGGCCATTGTTAGCCTCCCAGACCCTAAAGTGCTCCCCCATCTCAGCCAGTATCTGATTAAGCCTGAGGCCTGGAAAGGACAACAACTTTTAATTGAAAAATTTCTTAAGTACAATATACTTGTCCCTTGTTCATCTCCATGCAAACACTACAATCCTTCCTGGAAAAAAGCCTAATGGAGAATACTCACAGTTTATTTTTGCTTTTGAATGGACTCTTCCTGGTGAATCAAGTCCATGTCTGCTAACCTGGACATTCTTGCCCCAAGGGTTTCAAGATGACCCTCATTTATTTGTCCAAGCTTTGGAAAAGGGATTTAAGGAATCTTAAACTAGCAGATTGTAGCTTAATTCAGTTTGTGCATGATACTCTAATTTATAGCCTCACTCAGGCTGCTTCTTTGGTTGCTGCTGCAGAAGCCCTTAATTTCTTGGGCATTTGAGGCTATAGCTGGGTCATGAACTCATGCCCACCTGTCTCTCTTTAACCTCTGGAGAGTGAGTGAAATCAGGTTAAGTGAAGACACCTCAGGCATGAATTCCCCCAAACCCCCACCCTTCCTGCCAAAGCTAAAATAACTAAGTATCCCACTTGGGCAAATAAAATACTCTAGAATGGAGGAGAACCACTAAAGTTCCAGTCACATGACCTGGTGCACCCTTCCCTTTCTCCATCCCTTATGCCATTCTTCCCTTAAGTTCTATATTTGGTGAGCAACCATCCTTTCTGTGTTCTTTGTTTCTGGGGTGGATTCCCATGCTTAGACTGTACTCCTGGATTCCCAGTCAATGAGAAGAGAGGCTAATGGGCTTCCATGTCAGGACCTATATAATGTTGTACTCCACCTTGCTCAGGTGCACTCCCTTGTTGACATCGCGTATGGTCTCTCGGAAGTGCCCCTTCTCACAAGATTGTAATAAATTCCTTTTTGCCTTCTACCTTGAGAAGACTCTGAGTTTAATTTGAGTAAGGGTTGCTGTATCCCACATAAAAGCAAGAGGACTATCACGTTGCAACCACTAAGAAACACATTCGAGTTTTTGTTAGGCATGGCTGGATTTTGTAGACTCTGGATTCCTAATTTTGGTTTCATTACTAAGCTCTTTTATGGCTCTACTCAGGGCACTGACTTACTTCCTCTAGAATGGGGTCCAGATCAGGCTAAAGCTTTTGTGACTCTGAAAAGTAATTTGAGGGATTATCTGACAGAAAAAAACTCCCCTATCAAACATGGACTTCCATGCCTTCCATATGCCTTGCCATAGTCTTCTTTAATCCCCTCCGGGGAAATTTTTTTTTCTTTCTACTTCTCTCTTTCTTGTGAAACTGTTTTCTTTTAAAAGGCAATGATAGTGTTAACCCTTTACCTCCCGGTCCCTGATACTTCAAATACCCTTGGCTTCCGAAAGCGGGAGGATAGCTCCTTGGTCAAACTGGGAGGGGAATCTAAGATTGTTGTGTATGTCACTCACAGCCACAGGGCAACTCTCACCTCCTGCCATGGGCTATTTTTCTGAAAGCTCCCCTCCCCAATAACTTTACATCAGCCAGTTGTACCAATTGTTAAGAGGCAGCATTTCCTATTTGCACCTTTGACTGCATCCCTCTCTTTATTCTTGTGGTAGGTTTCCCTTTTTAAGTTTTACTTGTAAGTTAAGGCACAATGCCATACCTCCCTCTAGTTACAATAGTCTTTCTGATCTCTTAAATACCTCCCTCCACTGGGAGCTTAATGTGCTACCATTCTGATCCTTGGGGCACCCAAACTCAGACCATAATATCTTAGTGTCCCTAAGTCATCCTCTTCATGGGAATCCTGGCTTCTTTCTGTACTTGCCCCTATTCTTATTCCTTTACTGGCTATAATCCTTTTGTGCTTGTTTGGTCTTTGTTTGCTTAACATCCTTGCCAGGTTTGTCTCCTCCAGGGTTAAGCCATCAACTTCCAGATGACAGCTCAACCTCTAAATGAAGGCCCACTGGACATGGCATCACCCAGGCTCTGAAGTCTGAGCCCTTGAACAGGACCCAGAAAGGCAAGGATGGCTCTACACTCCTTGCCAGCAGGAAGCAGTTTTAGAAACTGAGACCTTTGCCCCTTACCACAAAAGGATTTGGGTCCCATCTGTTTGAGGGGGGAATGATGGGGTACAAGCCCAAGCCAAGACCTTTTTCCTTTGGTTAGGGAGGACTTTTGTCCCATTCCTCTGAAAGGCCTCAGAAAGTATGGCCTTGGGTGGTAGGCTTCTTGGATTCCCTTTTCATTTCTCTCAGCCTAGATACTCCCTGTCTTATCAAAATCCTGTAGTCCAGACTATTTAGCATTCTTTTGATATTCCTCCCTTTGATTCTATTACCAGCCACTCCCATCAGGATCTTCCCTGGGTTTGATCTATGGAGACCATCCCTGGGATCCAAGACTGCTTGGCAACACCTGGATTCTTCCCTCAGTAGTTTTCTGTATATAAGTTCTAGACCTTAATAAGGGCCAAAGCTTGAATTAAGAAGAGTCTGGACCTAATAGTCTCCCTTGTTATCCTAAGCAAATGTCACCTTTTGGATCCTCCCTAGATGTGATCTACAATCCAGGCTGACCTCTCCTATCAAAACCATCCCTGGGGCCCCAGACTACTTGGTGACACCCGTATTCTTCCCTCAATTTCTTTCTATATTTTAATTCCATCTCATCTCCATGAAGGCACTCAGATTTAATCCAGCACAGACTCTGTCTAGCTGAGATTCTAAGTGTTACTAACAGGTAGGCTCCTTAAGAGTCAAACCAGTATGATGAATCTTTAATAAATTTTGTTTTTCTTTGGTTTTAAGAAGGCTTGTGTCAAATTGATTTGATGTTGGTATTTAGGGGATCTACAGCACCCCAAACTTCAACACATATATCTCTTAGTTTGTTTATAGTTTCACCCTTTATGTCTCATTTTGACCTTATCTTGATATACAGCGTGTGATATTGATCTATCTTAGTTTCTATCACACTGTTTTCTATTTTTCCCAGCAGTTTTTGTCAAATAATGAGTTCTTATACCAGAAGTTTGAGTCTTTTGATTTATCAAACAGTAGATTCCTATAGTCATTGACTACTGTATCTTGTGTACCTAACTTATTCCACTAACCCACCACTCTCTTTCTTAGTACCATGTAGTTTTGATGATTGTTGCTTTATAATACAGTACGGGCTAGGCCATCTTCACTTGCATTTTTTTTCTTTAATTTCCTTGATATTCTTGACCTTTTTCCAGATGAATTTTTAAATTCTTTTTTCTAGCTCTAAAAAATAATTTTTGGTTGTTTGATTTGAAAGACATTAAATAAGTAAATTAATTTAGGTAGAATTGTCATTTTAATTAACTCACCCTACTCATGAGTGGCTGATATTTTTCCAGTTACTTTGATCCAACTTTATTTCTGTAAAAAAAGTATTTTGCAATTGTTTTCACATAGCTCCTGGATTTGTCTTGTCAGGTAGTCTTCCAAATATTTTATATTTGTTATAGTTGCTTTATAGTTACTATATAGTTACTTTAAATGGGATTTCTCTTTCTATATCTTGCTGCTGGGCTTTGTTAGTGACATATAGAAATGCTGATGATTTATGTACATTTATTTTATATTCTATATCTTTTTTATATCTATATTCATTAGAGAAACTTGTCTATATTGATTTTCTTTATGCTTTTCTTTCTTATTTTGTCTCTTCATGGTTTAAGTATCAGTATCATATTTGTGTCATAGAAAGAGTGTGGTAGGACTCGCTCTTTGCCTATTTTTCCAAATAGTTTATATAGTATTGGAATTAATTGTTCTTTAAATGTTTGATAAAATCCATTTGTAAATCCATCTGGCCCTGGCTCTTTAGGGAGTTCATTGATGGCTTGTTTAATTTCTTTTTCTGATATTGGGTTATTTAAGTATTTTATTTCCTCTTGTGTTAATCTGGGCAACGTGTATTTTTGTAAATATTCAACCATTTCACTTAGATTGTCAGATTTATTGGCATACAGTTGGGCAAAATAGCTCCTAATTATTGTTTGAATTTGCTTTTCATTGGTGGTTAAGTTCACCATTTTCATTTTTGATGCTAGTAATTTACTTTAGTTCTTTTTTTTAATCAAAGTAATCAAAGGTTTATCTATGTTATTGAGGTTTTTTCCCATAAAACCAGCTCTCAGGTTTTTTCTGTATTAGGTCAATGGTTTTCTTTCCATTTTATTAATCTCTCTTTTGATTTTCAGAATTTCTAATTTGCTATTTAATTGGGAATTTTTAATTTCTTCTTTTTCTGGCTTTTTTAGTTGTGTGCCCAATTCATTGATTTCTTCTTTCTCTATTTTATTCATGTAAGCATTTGGAGATGTAAAATTTCCTCTATGAATCTCTTTGGCTGCATCCCATAACATTTGGTATGTTGCCTCATTATTGTCATGTGTTTCTTGTAAATATCACATTGTAGGATTCTATTTTGTAATCCACTTTGCTATCCACTTTCATTTTATGGGAGAGTTCATCTCATTCACAGTCACAGTTATGATTACTAATTGTATCTTTCTCTTCATCCTATTTCCCCCCTGTTTATACTTTTCTCTCTCCTTTCACCCTTTCCCTTACCAGTGTTTTGCTTCTGACCACAGCTTCCTTTAATCTCCCATATCTTCTATCAGCCCTTTTCCCATTGCTTTCCCCTTTCCCCTACTAATTTGTCCCTTCCTTCTTTCTATCTACACCCTTCCTTTTCTGTTCCCTTTCCCCTTCTACTTCCCTATAGGGTATGACAGATTTCAACCAATTGAATGTGTATGATATTCCCTCTTTGAGCCAAATCCCATGAATGTAAACTACAATGTTTACTCTCCTCCTCCTTGTTCTCTACTGTAATTGGTCTTTGTACCTCTTCCTCTGATGTAATTTACTCTATTCTGCATCCACATTTCCTCTTCTCCCACTACAATCCCCCCTTTTTCACCCTTGATTATTTTTATCATCACCTCAAATTCAGCTTATTCCTACACCCCTCTGTCTATATGTAACCCCTTCTAAGTGCCATAATAAAGATATAGTTCTCCTGAATTATAGGTGTCATCTTTTCATTTAGGGATGTTAACAGTTTAAACTTATTGAATAACATCCTTTCTTTTCCTATTTACATTTTTATGCTTCTCTTGAGTCTTGTATTTGAAAATCAAATTTTCTGTTCAGCTCTTGCTTTTTTTATCAGGAATGATTGAAAGTCACTTATATTATTGAATGTCCATATTTTTCCCTGAAAGATTTTACTCAGTTTTGCTGAATAGTTGGTTCTTGGTTATAATCTAAGCTCCTTTGCCTTCTGGAATATCATATTCCAGACCCTGTGATCCTTTAATGTCGAAGCTGTTAAGTTCTGCATAATCTTGACTATGGTTCCATGACATTTAAATTGTTTCTTTCTGGTTGCTTGTTCTGATAATTCTAGAATTTGGCTACTATATTCCTTGGAACTTTCCCTCTGGAGTCTCTTTCAGGAGGTGATCAGTGGATTCTTTCAGTGACTATTTTACCCTAGGATCAAGGAAGTTTTCCTTGATAATTTCTTGAAAGATATTGTCCAGGTTCTTTTTTTAGATCCTGGCTTTCAGATAGACCAATAATTCTTAGATTATCTCTTATGAAACTATTTTCCAGATCAATTGTTTTTCAGTGGGGTATTTTATATTTTCTTCCACTTTTTCATTCTTTTGATTTTGTTTGACTGATTCTTGATGTCTCATACAGTCATTAGCTTCCACTTGCCCAATTCTAGTTTTTAATGAATTGTTTTTTACAAAGTTTTTGTACTTTCTTTTCCATTTGGCCAGTTCTACTTTTTATGAAGTTGTTTTCTTCAGTGAGTTTTTGTACCTCCTTTTCCAATTGTCCTGTCCTACTGTTTAAGAAATTGTTTTCTTCAGTGATTTTGTTTCCATTTGGCCAGCTGTATTTGTTAAGGAATTGTTTTCCATGTTCAATTTTTGTCCTTCCTTTTCCAACCTGTTGACTCTCTTGCATACCTCTTATTTCTGTTACCAATTTTTCTTCTACCTCTCTCATTTGACTTTTAAAATCCTTCTTGAGCTCTTCTAAGAAGGTTTTTTGGCTTGAGACCAGTTCATATTCCATTTTGAGGTTTCAGATGTAGGTATACTGACAATGCTGTCCTCTTTTGAGCTTGTGTTTTGATCTTCCCTGTCAACATAATAATTCTTTATGGTCAGTTTCTTTTTTGATTTTTGCTCACTTTGTTTGCCTAGTTCATGAATTTTAAGGTTGAGTTCTGCTGGAGCATAGGAGGACATCTCCCAAGCTCCTTTTGCTGGAGTTCAGGGACTTTGTTACTAATTTTGTGCCCTCAGGCCTCAGGTGCAGGCTGTGGGAGGCCAGAGGTGTCTGGCAGTTTACCTGGTGCTGAACTGGGGTACTAGTGGTGGCATCTGGCATATGCTGAGGCCAGGTGGAAATTTTTCTGCATTTTCACAGGATTCTGTTAAAGTGCAGGGAGATTGGCTGATGGAGGACACCTGCCTGCCCTGGGCTGCACTGAAGCATGGGGAGGTCTGTTGCAGGAGGACATGTGCCCACTTGGGGCTATTCCAGAGCATGTGATTGTTCTCTGAGCTGGAGTCTGCTGGTTCCCTTGGCTGTGCTAAGACATGTTAGGGGGTAGAATACCCTGGCATTGGCACTTACCTGCTCCATCACTCTGGGGTTCAGGATCTTCCACTCGTTTGTTGAGATGGAGCCCGCCTCCACCTTGCTGGGATGCTTTCTGCCCTGGACTGTGTTCCCCTTTTTCAAGGGATACAGACTTCATTTGCTGATCCTCTAAGTCTCATGAATTAAAAGACTGGCCCACCCCATCTTTCTGCTGGCTTATTTCAGGATAGGTTCTGGGGCACTGTTCTAGGGGTGTTCCAGGATGAAAATGGTAGCGGAACAGTGATCAACTGCTTACTCCACCATCTGGGCTCCAAGAATTCCCAAGATATACTCTTACATTTTGTTGGGGCCTAAGTGCCTGAAACCCAGGTGCCCCTCCACCCGTGAGAGAACCACACCCCTTGTAACGGCTCTCTGGTTTCCAAAACATCCTCTTGGTAATGGCTCCCTGGTTTCCAAACTTCCTCTTAGTAAACTCGCACCTAGACAACCTTTATGAGCCCACCCCTCCACCAATAGAATAGTGACAAAGCAGCTTCCCCCACCAATAAGGTGATGGCAAGAACCCACTGTTGCTAAGGCTAAGATTCTGTTTCTACTATATAAGTTGTACTCTAAGCTCAATAAACTGAGACCTTGACAAAATTTGCTTGGTCTCCCTCCTTTTCTCGCCCTTTTCTCTTTCAGGCTGGGTTCCCCTCGACCCCCCGAATAACTGAGTCCCGCAGGACGGGACAACATTTAATCTATATCAGTAACATTGTTTCCAACAATTTTTAAGTCTAGACAATTGACAAAACTATAAATCATTGCATTGTAGGTTAGAGGTATAAATTTGATAATAGGTTCACAAGAGTCAGTTTGAGCTGCCCCCATCACTTCAACTACTTTGTCAGGGATCGAAATTTGAAATATATAACTGAACCACCTCCCTCCCAGGCTCTGGAGGCTTCTATGACCTAAACATCATTGAAGCTTTTCAGTTACTAAGTTTCCCTTCCTGACCTCATTTGAGGTTTTCTTTACAAAGGTACTGGAGTGGTTTCCCATTTCCTTCTCCAGCTCATTTTACAAATAGGGAAACTGAAGCCAAGAGGATTAAGTGACTTGCCCAAGGTCACACAGCTAGTGAGTGTTGAACACATAGTACTATACTCTGAATATGCAAATACCAGCAGAAAGGCAGCCCAAGACCTTTAGGAGCTTATATTCTGATGGAGGGAAACAACAAATAAAGGATGGGAGGAAGGGAGGGGAAAAGAGGAAGGTACCATTCATACAGTAGCAGGACAGTAAGGAATGTGGTATGGAGAAGAATGAAGACATGCTTGGCTAGGGCCTGCTCCTTAAAATAGAGGTTTGAAGGGCTCCTGTCAGGCAGGATCCAGCACTATCCCAGGCCAAACATTCTACTTTTGAATAAGTTTAATCCTTAGCATGTCTTTCCTGGTATCAAGCTTAATTTTGCCCCTTTGCAACTTCCCTCCAATCTTGTTGGTCCTGCCCTTTGGGAACCAAATAGACCAAGTCTAATCCCTCCTTCCCATTATGACCTTTCAAGTGTTAAGACCAAGGGAATTTCTACCCTCATCAAACCAATGTGATGCAAATTTTTGATGGGTATGAAGCAAGATGTCCATGGTGATCATTCCTCACTAGCCCCTACATGAATTCTATCCATTGTCCTGCTTAGCAGAGTAATTATGCAAAAAAAGAAAAGTGACTTAAATGTCCATACTTTTGGAACCAAAGGTCAAAGCTATACTATGAGACAGAGGATTAGTAGGGAATCACGAAGTAGCTCTAGGACTGTGGTTAGATTGTGGAGTGGTTAGCAACCTGTCTGGGCATAGACCGAGTTGTTTGTCCATACTTAGCATGACTGACAGCAGGTGAAGAGAGAAGGAACAGCACTGGGAGGAGGCTGTTCATTCACTATGATAGGATTTAATAAATAATGAAGATAACTCGCATTTACATAGTATGTTAAGGTTGGCAAGGCACTTTACAAATATGATCTCATTTGAGTCTCACAACAAGGCTGGGAGGTATAAGGTGTTACTATTACCCCCATTTTACAGATGAGTGTAGACAGAGGTCACATGCCCTCCCAGGGTCACATAACTACTGGCTGAGGACCAGATATGAGGTCAGATCTTCCTGACTCCAAACCCAGCACTTGACCCACTGTTCCCTTAGCTCCCATTTAGTAAGTGTGTGGGAGAGACTGTGGAAAGAACAGTTCTGCTTCTGATTGTCTGGAGCAGCATGGAGGCCTGAGATTGATTCAGTGTGATCTCTCAAAGCCCTCCAGGATTCAGTGGCCCTATGGAACTTTTCAGCCCAGCTATCTGCTAGAATTTGTATATGACTCTCCATTTCCTGCCTGGGAGATTTTGACAGTTGTTTCTCCATGTTGGGAGGATGGTCCCTTCTACCTTTCTGGAAGAGAATTTGCCTTCTTTGAAAGTACAGCTTGGGTTCCTCCTTTTACCTAGGACCATCCCAGTTTCCCCTACCTGTTGATGCTGTCTCTCTGCCTCTGCCTCTGTCTGTCTCTGCCTCTATCACTTCATCTGTCTCTGTCTCTGTGTCTTTCTCTCTATGTCTGTGTCTCTATCTCTCTATCTTTGTATCTACGTGGCTTTGTCTTTGTCATTCTTATTTCACATATATTTTGTATTTGCTTTCATATGTATTGTGTCCTCCCAATTCCTTCAAGACAGATAGTCTCTAATTCTTTTCCTTCCATCCTTCCTCCCTAACTTCCTTTCTTTCTCTCTTCCTTCTTTCCTTGCTCCCTTGCTCCGTTTCTTCTTTCTCTTCTTTTCTACCTTACCTCCTTCCTCTCTTCCTTTCTCTTCTTGTTTCTCTTTTTTCTGGATTTTTTTCACCTTATTCTCTTTTTCTTTTTTCTTTCTTCCTTCCTCTCTTTTTCATTCCCATGCTTTCATTCCCTATGCTTTTCTTTCTTTTCTCATTACTTTTTCTTCCTTCATCTCTCTCTTTCTTAATTCTTACCATCCCCTTTTCCTCTTTATTCCCTTTTTGTCTTCTTGTTTTCCTCTTCCTTCCTCCCTCCCAACCTCCTTCCCCCATTCCTTTTTCTTTTTTCTTATTTCATTGTGTTCCTAGTTCCTAGCTCCATGTCCTACTTGCAATGGATTGTTTAAAAATATTTGTTGCAGTGAACTGAATTAAATTGTAAGGGGGCAAATGAAAACAAAGGATTTGAAGTCTTGGTGTGTGTGTTTGTCCTTCACTGCCAAAGAAGACTGCTATCAAAGAAATGATGACATGACTTGTACTTGACTTTGTTTTGAGGGAGGGAGGGCTGTGCAGGTCACCAGCCTCATTTCTCCTCCAGAGCCATCTAAATCTAGTGACCAGATATTCATCAGGATGACTGGAGATGACCCAGGATGAGGCAATTAGGTTAAGTGACTTGCCCAAGGTCACACAGCTAGTGAGTGTCAAGTGTCTGAGGTGAGATTTGACCTCAGGTCCTCCTGACTCCTACACTGGTACTCTATCCACTGCACCACCTAGTTTCCCTTTTTTGATTGATTGACCTGAATTTGGTATTAAGCGGATCAAAGAGGAGGAAAGCAACTTCCCAGAAGATATTTGAGTTCCATTTGAAACTACCCAAAACTAGCATGGAAAAATTGGCCCAAACCACCCAGCCCAATCTAATATCATGTATCATAGTGTGCTCTGCTGGTGGTGTATTTATTCCTTTCATATACATATACTATACATTATTAATTTCTACATTAGGCTGTAAGATCCTGGAAATTGTTTCATTCTTTATCGTTGTGTCCTGATGCTTGGAACAGTATCTTGCACATAGAAAGTGTTTAAAATTGTTTGTTGCTTGTTCAGTATCCTACCTTTCAATATCCTACCTTTCCCCCCATTAGCCTAATAAACTCCTTGTGGGAAAATGCATCTCATCTAAATTTTGTATGCTTTCCACCATCCATCATAATCTTCTGCACATAGCTGACATAACACATCTTTAGTACTCCAAAGGTATTGTGCCATACTGCTGGGAAACAACAGTCAGTGCCTTAAAAAGAGGGCTGATCTTGAAGTCAAGATAGACTTAGGTTTATAACCCTGCTCAATCATATACTAGGTGGGGTCATCTTCAGTCATCCTGATCTATATCTTGACACTGGGCCCACATGACTGTGGAGGAGAAAGTGAGGCTGGTGATTTTGCACAGCCCTCCCTCCTTCATTTAAACTCACTTCAGTTGCAATTCATGGTATCACTTTCGATGTTATGGTCCTCTTTGTTGTGGACAAACAACAAACTGTGAGTAATCTGAGCTGCCACACTGAACAATGCAGCTCCTTCCTCTCCTCCCCTTTCCCTTCCCTTCCCTTCCTTTCCCTTCCCTTCCCTTCTGCAAAAAATCCAATTCCCACAGACTGGCCACATTGTTTGAATGCTAAATGTATACTTGCCTAAAAAAAACTATTTTACAGAGAACTCACACAGAGGAAGTGTTCGCATGGTGGTCAGAAGAAGTGATACAAGGACACTCTCAAGGTCTCCCTTAAGAACTTTGCAATTGATTGTGAGACATGGGAGATGCTAGCACAGGTTTGCCAACTTTCATAAGAATGGCTTGCCTTCATCAGAAAAGGTTTTGTGCTCTATAAGCAAAGCAGAATTCAAGTAACTCAAAAGAAACATGAGATTCACAAATTTAGGGAATCTGCCCCACATGTTCATATGGATAATTTGAACCCAACTTGTACTAGAGCATTCTGAGCTCTTACTGGTCTGATCAGCCAGAGAGGGAAACACTATAAATTGACTGTAACACAGTGATATCATTTGACCCTCTTCAAGAATGAAGGACAACCATACAATCACACACACATGCCTCATTTGGTCATTGTTTGGGGCCTGTTGGTTCACAGTGAATGTCAGTACCAACCATTTCTGTTCTGGCTGGAAGCCCTTAGAGAATTCCCCTCCAAGATTGATTTTTTATTTTTTTTCACTAGATAAAAAAGATAGTTCATTACCTCATTTCTTACCTAGCCTTAATAACTGAATGGATGTTGCATCAGTCAAACTGAGACCTAGGAGCCATCTTCACTTAAGAAGGCGAAGGTGTGCCATGGCATCTGAAGCCATATAAAGTCTCCAGATCTCTATCTTGCTGCTGGGTCCAGATGACTCTGAAGAAGGAAGCGAGGCAGATGATCTTGTACAGCCCTCCCTCACTTAAATACAATTCACTTACAAGTCATACTGTCAGCTTCCTGAAGTCATGGTCTTCTTCAAGACCAAAGGACAAATCACAACCTATGAAAACTACCAGATATCCCATAGGAGACCTAACTGCCCAGGTAAAGTTGGACAACACAGCTCCTTCCTTCCCCTTTCCCTGTTTCCCTGCTTCCATTCCCTCTTCTCCTCCTTTTCTTCCTTCCTCTCCTTCTGTCTACATAGGGTATAATATTCGTACCTGCAGATGTTCTGCCCAAAGAAATGTAAATTTTGATTGCTTGAGCCTCACACCATATCTTTGGATTTTATAGGTTAGATTTATTGCTTAGGGACCAGAATTTAAACCCAAATCACTCTGGCTCCCATTGATTAACCAAAAATGGGTTTCAGCCAAATCCCACTTGGTCATTTTTGGGCAAAGGTGGTGTAGAGTGAATGTCAATAGAAACTATTTCTGGTTTGACCAGAAATGCTGAGGGTTTTCCCCAGACTGATTTTTTATTTTTTCTCACTAAGTAAAAGAGGCCCTTCTTTGCCTCATTTCTTACCTTGCCTTACCAATTGAATGGGCATTGACTCAGACATGAGAAAGACCTTAGCTTAAAAAGGTCAAGATTTCCCACTGTATCCTGGGCCATCTCCAGTTGTCCCAATGTATATAAATCTTGTCACTGGACCTAGATGGCTCCAGAGGAGAGAGTGAGGCTGGTGACTTTTCAGAGCCCCCCATCACTTAAATCCAATGCACTTGCAAGTCATGGCATCACCTTTAGGATATCATGGTTCTCTTTGAGAATGAAGAACACACAACAATAGAAGAGTATTCTTGCTTAGGTATAGGTTGTATGAATGGTCTCTGCAGTCCCTTATAATTCTACAATTCTATGACCTGCCAGCTTTCACCTAATGGCAAGCAAACAAATGACATGGCTCTCAGAACTTTCCCTGGGTTGTCTGCTTTCCATTGATAGCATGCCAAGAATTGACTCCCCAGCAGTGGAATCTTTTTCAGTAGCTATTCCAGGAGTTGGGACTGGATGCCCTTAAATAAATCTGGTTCAACCAATTTCCTCAAAGCTGGAATATAGCTAGAGCCACATCTGGGGGGAAAGAGAGAAGGACCATTCCAAGAGACTACAAATTTCATGGTATGGTGAATGAATGGAGCACCAGACTTAGAATTGGGAAGACCTGAGTTCAGTTTCTCTCTCAGACCCTTGGTTGGTTGGTTGGTTGTTGTCCTATATTCTAGAAGAGGATCAAAATGACATTACTATGAATCAAGATACAGCGTGTTTCTCTGTGACTGAGCAGACCAATATGAGCTCAAAAGGTGTTACTGCAACCAGGCACAAAAGAGTCCATATGAACATTTGGAGTGAAGATGTCTCTAAATTTGTGCATATCATATTTCTTTTGAACTACTGCAATTCTACTTCACTCACAAAGCACAGTGTCTTCTTTGATGTGGGCCCACCATGCAGGTTGATTCTTTGCCAGTGTCTCCCATCTCATGCAATCAGTTCTGAAATTCTTAAAAGAAACCTTGAGAGTGTCTTTTACGTCTGCATTACCTTAGACAAGTCCTTTCCCTTCTCTGCACCTCAGTGTTCATTCTTGTTCAGTGATTTCTAATATCACTTACAGCTCTAAATCATTCAATCAAACAGAAAGAATTAATTGTTTCCCTACCAAATGCCCTAGAGATGCTATGACAGAAAATGAAATCATCTTCACTAAAATTCAATGAAAAGATCTTGGGATTTAGAGACAGGATGAACTGGCTGGTCTCAGATTCCCACTGTCTCTGAAATGGAAGGTCTCTTTAATAAGAGATGATATTATTTAAAAGTGTTTCCATTGAATAGTGACCAGAACATAGTAGACACTACATTAATGGGGTTTTTTTTCCTTTTGGATATCTATTAAATTCTTCTTTCCTAACAGCAATGAATGAGAGCCAAAATAGTTCACTCAAAACTGCAATATGCTTTAGTTCAGACCAAGGAAATATTCAAAGGAAATTATTGAATGTTATTGGTATGAAAAAATTGTAAAAACGGTTATGCTTAAGGATCACAAATCTAGCCGGGATTTTTCATGCTGTAATTCCTTCATTTTCTCAGACAAAATCTTGGTCCAGAACTTGAACTTATCCTTCTTAAGACTTTTTCCCACAGATAATTGCAAATTCAGCTGCAGGTATTCTTCCTTCTGGTCATAGACTGGCCAATTGAAAAGGTCTGCCCCATTTGGGTCTCTGGGAGGAAAACCAAACAGTTAGAGCTGAAAGGGGCTACCCCCTTAGCAAGTCAAGCAAGTCACCTTAGCTCATCCTTGGAACAAATGAAAAAGCCCAAAGGTAGGGGTCAGATGACAGTGGTAGCACCCATATGGAGATTTGTTCACCCATCCTTAAACAGTTTGGTCTTCATCTTTCATATTGAGACTTTCTAATGTACCAGGGGTAGAAGGTCAGAGGGTAAAAGAACTCACATAGGGAATAAGTAGCCAGATCAGGATTTCAACTCATCTCATTGGATATGAGCTGCAAGGGATAGAGTCAATCCTGGAGTCATGAAGACCTGAATCCAAATCTAGCCTCAGATATTTACTTGCTTTATGACCCTCTTTGCCTCTCTTTTCTTATCTGTAGAATGGGCTAGAGAAGGAAATGTTAAACAACTTCAGTATCTTTGCCAGGAAAATTCCAGATGGAGTCACAAAGAATCAAACACAACAATATTGGATTCCAAATCCAAGGCTCTTGCCACTACCACCTGTCCTAATGCTTCCCAAAAGGGAAGAGAAGTCATTGAGACTCAAGGATAATGGTGTGACCTTTATTCCTTTCAAGATGCCCATGAGTAGGTTAAGTCTGCCAGAGCAATAACTCCCACACCTCAAACCTCAGCCATGAACTTGGGGAAAGACTATACTTGTTCAACACTCCTTGACTCTAAGTTGAAATAAATTTTTTTCCTGAACAAATTTCAATCAGGGAACTTCTATGTAAATGGGAAATTTTTCTGTGCCTGGGAACAAGTACTACCCCACAGGGAAATCAAGGGCTAGCTTTCTCACCCATGACGGGCAAAGTTTGCCCAGTAGCTCATTATCCTGTGGCTCAGGAGTTTTTCCTCTTCTGTTCCCTCTCCTAAAACTAGGAACAGAAAAAGAAACACCTTGGTTAAGGTCAAAGGACAGACTCATAAGTCCCTTTTCATCCAGTCCCCAGCCACAACAAGCGAGCCAATCCTGCTCTGCCCACTGACCTTATCTCCCTTCAGTGGTTTCCTTCATGTCACTCTCCTCCCAGAGGTTTCTCTTGGCCTACTCTGTCTGACTCCATTGCTGAGTCTCATTCCAAAAAATAAAAAAAGTAAATTATGCTGCTGGACAAGTAATCAGGAAGACCCAAATTCTAATCCAGTCACAGACATTGAATAGTGGAGTGACCCTGGATAAGTCATTTAATCTCTATCTGCCTTTGTTTCTTTGTTAGAAAAATGATGATAGTAATAGCACCTGTGCTTAAGGGTTGTTGAGATGCTAAAAAAAAAAGAGATAATGTGTACAGAGAACTTTACAAAACTTGTAAAAGTGTTACATAAATGCTTATCATTAATATATTTGTATTATTATGTACTTATAATATATAATGCTATCATAATAAAGCATATGATATAATTTATAATTGAATTCTGCTATATGTGATTATAATAATGGCATGATTATTAAAATGTTATTTATAATAATAATTATTATTGTTCTAATCTACAATTGTATAGCTATAAAGTCTTTGCCTATGGCCTGTGTTCCACACAATGCCTGCCATTCAAGTCCCCTAGCTGGGGCAGTGCAGACAGGCTCAGCAGCCACTGCTGGCCCATAAAGTCATGAATTCATTGACCATGGCAAGTCATGACACAGATGAAGGTAAAAACTGGAATTCCAGTTCTTCCAGGATAAGAGAAAGGTGAAAACAGTGAGAGCTTTCCAAAAACACAGATTTGGGGCCATCTACAAACATTAATTCCAAAGATTGCTAAATATGAGATTGTGGTCCAGTAATCAACTGCTAGAGAGAATGAAACAAGAATAACTGGAGAAAAGGGAAAGAGGAAGAAAAAAATGGAGGGAATGGAAAGAGGGAGGGAGCAAAGAACGAAGGAAGAAGGGAAGGTTTCCAGCACATTGGACAGATCCTCTGTGCAGAATTTATAGAAGCAAAAGGATAAGAATTAAATAGTAGGATATGGTGTGACCAGGTAGGGTCTACATCAGAGGACAGGATCAGGACATTACTGGGGAAGTTCCTTCTGGGGAATAAACTCTAGAAAGTCAGAGACTGTCTTATTTATGTTTGTGTCTTCCCCAGAGGTGATCAGAGGGATTTGTGGGTTGGATATGCTTAATCAAATAAACTGAATTGGACAGAATAACTGATTCAAACTTCTGATTCAAGTCCCATGGATTCTATCCTGTCTGCCCCCCACCCTAAGCCACGTCTTCCTGCTCCATCCCATCTCCACTGCTTACAAGGCACTCCAAAGACAAAAAACAGCTCATCACCATGGTCCGCCTTCACAAAATCAGGTTTGATGTCCTTAAATACACTTGGTCGGTGCTGAAATTCATAAAAGTAGACTGGAGAGCTTAGACCTAAGCGAACATAAGAAATGCTCACAGTTATGGACACACTGAACCCTGGGCAGGGCAACATGCCAGGGACCCCAGCCTGATTCTGTCCTTGAGGGAGGGCAGTGGTGGGTGGTAGTGACAGTGGCAGCAGAAGTGGCAGAGGCTGCATCTGGAGCTCTGGACCCACAGCTGGTGGGGGATTGAGCAGCTGATACAAAATCTCTGAAACCTGGGACAGTATACCCACTTCCCCCCCCCCCCCCCCCCCGCTTCTTACTCCCACTTTGGTAAGGGAGAGTGCTACCTTGACAAAGAGTTATAAAGTCAAGCGTTTGGCTGGGAAGTTGAGTAAACATCATAAAGAAACTTAGAGTATAGAATCTTACTTTGGTGACAAGGAAGATAAGGGTATACAATCAGAAGAAGACTGCAGAGTCAAAGCAGCTACATCAAAACACTCCAAGAGGAATAAGAAATGGTCTCATGAGGGCCATGGAGGAGCTCAAAAAGGATTTTGAAAATTAAGTAAGAGAAGTAGAGGAAAAATTGGGAAGAAAAATCAGAGTGATGCAAGAAAATCATGGAAAACAAGTCAAAGGAGCTTGCTAAAGGAAACCCAAAAAATACTGAAGAAAATACCTTAAAAAATAGACTAACCCAAATGGCAAAAGAAGTCCAAAAATGAGGAGAAGAATGCCTTAAAAAGCATACCTAGCTAAATGGATAAAGAGGTCCAAAAGTTCATTGAAGAAAATAATTCCTTAAAAATTAGAACGCAGTAAGTGGAAGCTAATGACTTTATGAGACATCAAGATAATAAAACAGAACCAAGAGAATGAAAAATAGAAGACAATGTGAAAAATCTTCATTAGCAAAACCACTGACCTAGAAAATAGATCCAGGAGAGATAATTTTATAATTTCTGGACTACCTGAAAGCCATGATCATAAAAAGAACCTAGACATCATCCTTCAAGAAATTATCAAGAAAAGCTTCCCTGATATTCTAGAAACAAAGGGTAAAATAGAAATGGAAAGAATCCACCAATAGCCTCTGGAAAGACATACTAAAAAAAAAAACTCCTAGGAATATTCTAGCCAAATTCCAGAGTTTCCAGGTGAAGGAGAAATATTGCAAGCAGCCAGAAAGAAACAATTTGAATACTGTGGAAATACAATCAGGACAACACAAGATTTTACAGCTTCTACATTAAGGAAATGAAAGATTTGGAATTGTAGGTCAGAGTAGCTAGGATTAAAACCAAGAATCACCTACCCAGCAAAACTTAGCATAATCCTTTAGGGGAAAAAACAGTTATTCAATGAAATAGAGGACTTTCAAGCAATCTTGATGAAAAGATCAGAGCTGAATAGTACATTTCACTTTCAAATACAAGAATCTAGAGAAGTATCAAAAGGTAAACAGGATAGAGAAATCATAAGGAATTTATTAAAGTTCAACTATTTACATTCTAATTCACAAGACCTTTCTCAGCATTAGGGTAGTTGGAAGAAATAGATAGATAGATAGATAGATAGATAGATAGATAGATAGATAGATAGATAGATAGATGGATGGATAGATGGATAGATGGCACAGGGTGAGTTGAATATGAAGGGAAGGTACATTAAAAATAAAATTAAGGGATGAGAAGGGAATATATTGGGAGAAGGAGAAAGGTAGAGATAGAATGGGGTCAATTATCTCAAATAAAAGAGATAAGATAAAGGTTTCACAATGGATGGGAAAGGGGGAGAGATGCAAAGGAATGAATGAACTTTACTCTTATCTGATTTGGCTTAATGAGGAAATAACATACACACCTAATCAGGGATCTTACCCAACAGGAAAGTAGGATGGAAGGGGGTAAGGGGGAGGATGATAGAAGGGAGGGCAGATTGGGGAAGGGGGTAATCAGAAGCAAACACTTTAGAAAAGAGACAGGGTCACCGGAGAAAATAGAATTGGGGGGGAGAGAGAATGGAGGGAAATATAGTTTGTCTTTCACAACATGACTTTTATGGAGGTGTTTTGCATAACTACATATATATAACCTATATTGAATTGCTTGCCTTCTCAATGTGGGTGGGTGGGGAGGGAAGAAGAGAGAAAATTTGGAACTCAAAGTTTTAAAAACCAATGTTGAAAAATTGTTTTTATGCAATTGGGAAATAAGATATTCAGGCAATGGGTATAGAAATATATCATGCCCATCAAGAAAGTAAAGGGGAAGGTGATAAGAGGGGGGAATGATTAAAGGGAGAGCAGACCGGGGGAAGAGATAATCAGAATGCATTCCATCTCAGGGTGAGGGAGGAGAAAGATGGGGAGAAAATTTGGAACTCAAAATTTTATGCAAATGAATGTTGAAAACAAAAAGTAAATAAATAAATTTAAATCTTAAAAAAATAAATAAACCACAAACATAAACGAAATAAAACACAATAAAATACTCTAAAGGGGTTCTTGAACTTAATTTTAGTTGAGCACTTTTATAACTCAATTTCAACGTAATTGGTTTTCTATCCTATATATTTTTATTTTATACATTTAAAAGGTGTACTCTGGAAGGAATCTTGAACTTTCCCTGGACTTCCAAAGGTGTCCATAATTTACACTCACACAAAAGTTAAAATCATCTGCTTACAGAAATGTGGGTCATTATTATTTATTATTTGTTATAATAATAAAATATTACTATATATTATTTATATATAACTACAATAATTATTATTTGTTAACAATAGTCACAGAGTCTCCCACCTGGGTTTAGGTTGCAGAAGGAGAGAAGAAGGAAGGTTTAATCGGGGAGGTTAACCAATCTGGAGACTACGGAGAGCAAAGCCAGAAGTAGGAGCCTCCTTCTGCATGAGTGTGTGTTTAACATACAGTCATTGCCTTAGAGAAGAGACATTCTTATATTGATTCTAAAAAGGGACAATGCCATACTCACCATGTTGATATTTGGCCATTTTGAGGGAAGGAATAACAAACATGAAATCCCCCAACATTTCGAGGAGTTTGGCTCGATATTTTCCAGGATCCTCAGTATCTTTTAAATACTCTTCCATCACAAAATGCATAAGCTCAGGAGGAAAACCCTGCAGGAGATCCAGGAAGAGAGAATAACAGAAAAATGAACTTACCAGTCAGGGAATTGTCTGAGGATATTTATTGGTTGATTGTAAGGAATAAGCAAGGGAGGTAGTTGACACAGTAGAAAAAGCACTAGCCCTAGAGTCAAGGGAACCTGAGTCCAAATCTGACCTTTGACATGTATTAGCTATGTGACCCTGGACAAGTCACTGAACTTTGTATACCTCAGTTCCTCATCTGACAAATGATGTGGAGAAGGAAATGACAAACCACTCCACTACCTTTGCCAAGAAACACGCCCCCCACAAAAGGTTACAAAGATTCAGACATGACTCATCAATTAAAAAAACCACAAGGAATAAGCCTACACAAGTTTGTCTGCCATTCATAGGTCCTGGGTCTCATTAGGTCCCCACCAGGGCCTGCTCTTTCAGGGTTAAATTCCTCAAGAAGATATTAGACAACTACATGTTTGGCATGGTGTAGAAGGGAAGTAGGGCTCAATGAATGGATAGAGCTACATGGGGTCCCCAAGGTCCCTTACCACTCTGGGACAATGAAAGAAGAATGTCAATGGGTAGAAGGGCCTTCTTTGACTCTCTCCTAGACTATTTCAATAGCCTCCTGAGCGTTGCCTGGGCCTGATCGTTGCCAGATCTCTCCCCACTCCAAACTATGCTGCTTTCATCTTCCAAAGTGATTTTCTAAGCATAAAACTGACCATTTTTTTCCCCTGCCCCAAATAAGTAAATTCTAGTGGATTTCCATTACCTCTAGGATCAAATATAAACTCTTCTGTTTGGTACTGAGAACTTTTAACAACAGGGCCCCATCCAGGCTTCTTATACAGTTACTCTCATCACACTCTGTAGTCCAGGTATGCCATCCTCCTAGTTCCTCACATTTCCCATTCTATCTCTCATCTCCATGCTTTTGCATTAGCAAGACTCAGCTCAAATGGTACCATCTATAGAACATCTTTTTTGATTCTCCCTCCTCTAGCTGCTAGTGCCTTACCCCTCCCCCAAGATTTGCTTTGTATATATTTTCCCTCTGCTTCTGTGTGTACAGGTTATTGCCCTCATAGAATATAAGTTCCTTGAGGGCAAGCACAATTTCACTTTGTCCCTATACATAAATCAGTGCCTGCTATACAGTAGGTCCTCTAAAAATTCTTTTAAAAAAGTTTGATGGACGGACATCTCACCAAAAACAGATTTTGCAGTGCTGATTGGATACTGCTTTTATCCATGTTTTCCTTAAATTCTATAATGCCAATTTCCTGTGTAGAGAAAAATAGCACATTGTAAATATTCTTTAGACTTTTACAAAATGTATTTAAAAAAAAAAATCTAATTCAAGGAAGTCGTTTTATCCTTTAAGAAGGGGCTAGTACCATAGATTTGTTTAGGATTTACTTGATAATGCCCAATACACACTGAATAATTCTCAAAAGAGTTTGCAAAATGGCCTGCAAAATGGTGAGTGATACCCAGGGGTAGCAATTTCTTCATAATGACTAGTGGCCTTACACAGTGACTGATACTTACTATAATACATTATGCCAGAAACAATGCAGGTAGAATTTTATTTTTCTCCACAGCATAAACAGACTATCTTTATATGCCTGTGCTTAAGAAAGCAGCTAGCAACGGGTTGTTAATATCATGTCATATTTAAAATTAATATCAACACAATGACCTTAAGATATGATGCCCTGAAGTTCATAGGATAGAGATCTTGTCTCACTTCAGGAGGCCCAGATTCTACTCTCAGATGTGTGACTGGAGTTAAATCCTTTCTGGGAGACTCAGTTCTCTGCAAAGTGGGGATAAACATCTTAATGGTCCCTACTGCGCAGTGGGTACATTGAAAAAAAATTTTTGTAAACTATTAAGGACTATGTTAAAGTCATTTAGTATTATTCAGTGTTCATTTAAAATAAAGAGACTTGAGGCAGCTACCGTGGGGGGTGGGGAACCTGAATTCAAATTCATCCTCAGATACTTACTAGCTATGTGACCCTGGGCAAGTCACTTAACTCCAATTGCTTCCAAAAATTAAAAATGAAAAACAAAAAAAAACAAAAATAATGGGACTTTTAGAGGATATTCTAACCAAAAGGGAACTAGATCTAGCTTGGACTTGTCTTCCTAAATTTCTAAGCAGATTTGCACAAGAAATGAGTCATTCATAGAGATAATAACCAAAGGTTGAATCACTTCTGATTCTTCCAGGGAAGCCTGTTCAGGCTAACTTTTCTAATTTTAGAAAAGGCAAATTTACAGATGACACAAAGTTAGGAGGGCCAGCTAATATAGTGGATCATGGAGTCAGGATCCAAAATAAAGGACCTGACAGGACAGAATATTGGACCAAACACAGTCACTAAGATCAGACTTAATGGGGACAAAGTCTCACAATCCTAACATGAGGGAGACATGGTGAGGTGGCAATTTATTTGTAAAAGATTCAGGGACTGAGGTGATCCCAAACCCATAAGGAGACATTCAGGGTAATATGACAACCTTCAAAAGCAATGTGATGTTAAGAGTTCAGACAAGTGTTAAGAGAGGCACAGCTTCCAAGAATAAGGTGGTGAGAGTCCATTTGTGCTCTGCCCCCGGGGAGGACTATAATTATCCCTCCAACATCACAAAGTTCCTAATCATGGTTTCGATATATTGTGGGAAGGCATAAGAATTTGAATAGGAATTTTAGGGGAGTTTTGTGGAAGCTTAAGATGACAGGCAAAGGCCAGCTCATGACACAGAAAAAAGTTTAGAAACTCAGGAACACAAAAAATATATGTATAGTATTGTATAATATCAACATATGTTATGATTTAATACCATAATAATTCAGTCTTCTTCTCTAGTATGAAAGGCAGGGGGGCCAAAATATATTACATGGATTTTCCAGATGGTGGGAGCACTGCACCCCCAATTCCGGTGATGTGGAAGGGATAACTGCATATCTGGAATCTTTAGTTCAGTTCTGAGCATCATATTTGAGGCAGAAAATAGAGGAAGTGAGAAGGGACTCAAGGCCTTGCCATAGGTATGGGTTGGAGAAACTTGCTTTGCTGGCCAAAGAATAAACTTGGGGCAGGGGAAGACATGATGGATGTCTTTAAATGTCTGATGGATGGCCACCTAGAAGAAGCATTTAGGTGGTGCCATTTGCCTTGAGGGCACAGCTGGGAAAAAACAGAAAAACAGAAAAAAGAAAAATTCCACTTGATGTCATGATGCCCTGTCCAACCAGAGAGTTGCCTAAAAGTGGAAGGTGCTAGATTTTCCCTCCTTGGAAGTCTTTGAGCAGAGGTGTGGTTGTCCATATGTTCATTAAGTTATACCCAAATCTGGCTTAGACTCCATGGCCACAACAATCTTGACCATATGAGAAAATCTATGATGCTTTAGAAAAACATAAACTGTCAAAATCAGAAAGAAGCTGGCACAGAATAGAGCATGCTAGAATCTTACCACAGGAAGAACCCAGCCAAATTCATCATTGTTGACACCGATGATGGAAGGAACATGGTTGAAATCTCCTGCAGCTAGCAAGTCTTCAGGTTGTTTGGGGAAGAACTGCCCATCAATTACACCATCAATTTTCTTGAAATGCTAAATAAAGAAGCAGAAAAAAAAGAAAAGGCAAGTCTATCTCCACAACCTCCCTTCCAAGTATCACTTTCTCAACTTTCTCTTTGTTTACTATCCAGTTTTAAACACTTTTCTCATTTACCTGGATCCTTTTATTTTTGGAGACAGTCAGGGTTAAATGACTTCCCCAGAGTCAAAAAGGTAGTAAGTGTATAAGGCAAGATTTAAATTCAGGTCCTCCTGACTCTAGGACTGGTGCTCTCTCCACTGCACCCCTAACAGTACCTGATGGCTCTGGAGAAGAAAGTGACATTGGTGACCTTGCACAGCCCTCCCTCACTCAAAACAAAGTCAATCGTCAGTCATGTCATCATCTTGATGTCACGGTCCTCTTCAAGAACAAAGCACAAACACAATTAGTCTCTACTTATCTGGACTCTTGCAACAGTCTCCAAACTGGACTCTATCTCCTCCTATAATTTATATCACACATGCACATACATTCCTTATCTTATATTTGCTCATGACACTCCACTGCATTAAAAGAAAGTCCCATAACTCCCCCTTGCCCAAAAAAAACCTCCAACACTTCAGTCTGGCATTCAGAGTCTTCTCTTCTGCTTTTCCTGTCTTATCTCATACTATGTGGACTCTGCTATGCTGTGTGCATCATATTTCACCAAAAATGGATTTCCACCTCTCCACTGAAAGTCAGTCTATCTTTTTGCCTTGACTCACTTCACTCCACATGGACAGGATGACATTTCTCTCATTTCTACCTGTTGAAATTCTTTCCTTCCTTCAAGAAACAGTTTAACTGTCACATCTTTCACAAACCCTTCCTGATATGGCAACCTGAAGAACCCTGGACTCCAGAGTTCCCACTGCATGTGCTTGTAACCTTGCCCTCCTGCCCCCATGTATCTAGGTTCTGTTATCTGGGTATGGCAAAAACCCCTCGTCCCTAAGAAGGGGAATTCCATCATTAATCCGTCTGTTATCTAAACTTTGTGCCTCCCCAGGCTGGACACAGAAGCTGCTCTGGCAATGTTTCTGGAATGAACAGCAGGAGAACACTGCCCTCAAAGTCAATAGATCTGGATTCTAGTCCTGGCTCAGCCACTAACAGATTGCATAACAAATAAATTACATCTCTCTGGGTTTCAATTTGCTACCCTGCAGAAGGAGTACATTGGACTAAACTATTGTCAAGATGTTTTCCCATAAAGCTTCCTAAAAATGGGCACTGGAATTAGGTTTTAATGGATGGGGAAGAATTCAACAGGCAAACGGAGTCTGTGAGAAGCTGCAGTGTGAGGGAGGAAGGAAGAGGGGATGGAAAACTGGGAGACAGTTTGACTTGAATCCTAGGACTGATGTTTACGTGGTGCTGGAGAAGTGGGTTCCTCAGAGGTTTGTTGGTGTTATTCAATTGTATGATTCTTCACAACCCCATAGACCTTCACACACCAATACTATCCATGGGGTTTTATGGCAAAGATATTGGAGAAGTTCACCATTTTCTTCTCCAGTAGATTAAAGCAATACAGGTTAAGTGAATTGTCCAGGATCACAGAGCTAGTAGGTGTCTGAGGCTGTATTTGAAGTAAGGTCTTCCTGACTCCAGGACAGGTTCTTCATTCACAGAGACCTCCTCTGTGGTTTACCCATATAGAGGTTTACCCATCTATAAAATGGGATTGATGATTCTTGCACTCCCTACCTCATGGATTGTTATAAAAAAGGCACTTTATGAACCAGTGTGATAATAAAAAGGGAGGACTTTACAGATATAAGACAAACCTGAACAAAGGCAGGAAGATAAGCATAGGCAACATTGAGAAGACTGAGGACAGATGAGTTTGGCTGGAGCACCGAGTGCATTAGACAAAGCAAGAAAGGTATGGAGGCCCCAAAGTGTTCAGTCTTTTGAATTCTAGGCTTGGCTTTGATTGAGAGTCAGTAATCTTCTTGTCCCATCTCCTTGGCACCTGCATGGCCAAAATGAAAGTACCTCACAGGCAATTTGGCAAAGGATGTTCTTAAGACTGTAGATTTAGAGCTGGAAGAAACTTTAGAAGATCATCTGGTCCAATTGCCTCATTTTCAGATGAGGAAACTTGTCAAATCAGGATGGAAAACATAATAGTTTTTAAAATGAAGGAAAATCAACATGGTTAATAGAAAGAGTAATTTAGATGTAGGAGTAACTAGGTGGTGCAATGGAAGAACACCAAGACTGGAGTCAGAAACTCATCTTCCTAAATTCAAATTTAGCCTCTGACACTTACTAGCTGGGAGACCCTGGGAAAGTCATTTAACTTTGTTCCCCTCAGTTTCTTTATCAGCTGGAGAAGGAAATAGCAAACCACCCTAATATCTTTGCCAACAAATCCCCAAGTGGGGTCACAAAGAGTCAGACATAACTGAAAAATGACTGAACAATTAGATGCAATTAGAGCTGGTTTAATATTAATCTGGCTCTAACACTTACTACTAAGTCAGTACAGGGAAAGAATTCCAATTTTTTGAGGAAGCAACATGATGCAATGAATAAGGATCTTAGTCCTAAAGCCTGGGGTCAGGTATCCTTTTGATACTTGTGAACTGTGTGACATTTGACACAATTACTTAGCCCATCTGGGACTCAGTTTCCTACTTTTTAAATATTCAGTCAGTGCATCAATCCACAAACTCTCCCAAGCTCTGGCAATGCAAATATAAAAGTAAATGACTTCCTGACTTTTCCCTGCTACCATTCAATGGTTCTAATTCCCAAGTCTGTAATTTGGAAATGACATCATACTTGGACTACCATGGAACGTGATTATTGCAAAATTATTGAAATGAGGTAATATATATAAAATGTATTTTTATGAAAGGAATGTTTAGATGAGAGCTATCAATCCAAGAGGAGAGAAAGAGCCTTCAAACAGCTGTGATTCTTTCTTCCAAAGATCTTTGATGTGTTAGATCTGGAAGATGACAAAGCAGAGAATATTGGAGCTGAAAAGGACAACCACCACCACCACCATCATCATCATCATCAAAACCTGTATTACAGTGCCAGCCAGTGTACTAATGAGCACTTTACAATTATTTCAATTTATCCTCACAACAACCACAGGGGGTGTTATTATTATCATTCCCACTTTATGGACAACACACAGAGGCAAACACATTAAATGACAGCTAGTATCTGAGGTTAGATTTGACTTTAGGTCAGTTTTTCCAGCATTCTAAGCATTGTGCCACCTAGCCACATCCTCTGTACCTTAGAGGTATAGAACATTATTGTTGGAAAAAAAAAAACATCTTCTAAAGTAGAATATCATCAGTGGCAGAAATCTTGGAACAAATAATGTTAGAACACAGAATGATGAAATTAGATTAGAATGAATCCTCTCAGCTCTAGATTCTATAAAGAGAGAATTCTATAGATTCTATAAAGAGAGAATGTCAGTAGGAAGGTGGGGAGACTAGAAAATGAAAAAGCTCAGAGCCTTAGAATCTGAAATGTTTAGAATACAGAATGTTGGAAGGATTCTTAGGACACAGTATGTGCAGAGTAAAAGTGATGGAACCTTAGCACAAAAAAAGTTGAGAGCATAGAATGTTGAAGATAGAATAGATCCTAGAAAGGAGAACATCAGAGTGAGAAGAGACCTTCAGACATAGAATACTGGAAACTTGAAGATCATCTAGTTGGTAGGGGAAAACTGAAGTTAAGACAGTGATATTCCCAAGATCTTCATCTCAATATCACCTAATGAAGGTTGAGAGTCCAGCCCTGCCTCAAGCTGCTTTGGCAGCTCTTCTTGGTACTGGAACCCTTGCTTCTCAGCTTACATACCTTGCTAATGTTCAGGATCTCATCCTCAGGTTTGTTCCTAAGGCACTGAACCATGGAGGCAGAATTGTGTCTATCGCAAGCAGACAGACTGGCAACGATCTGCAAAGAGGCACCCACAGAGTTAATATTCTCATGGCCCATATCACAATAGAGAAATCCTTTCATACTCATCAGTAAGCTAGCAAAGGATCATTTCTGTAGGTGATGATGCAGTAATGATGAAAGGAAGACCAAGCTGGAATCGGTCTAGAAACATGATCCTCTTATGTACAGAGCTCAATACCCAATAATTGGTATAGGGATGGGCATGGGCAGGTTACAAAGACTCGGTCCCTGCTCCCAAAGAGTTTACCATTTACTAAGACAGTAAAGACCTAAATATCCCTAAAGGACACATGATGGAATCTGGTATGTTAATAAATCCCTGACATTGACTCAGAGACTCAGTTCTGGTCCTAGTTCAGTCACCAACTCATTGTGAGACCTTGAACAAGTCACAGAATGACAGAACCAGAGAGGTAGAAGGGACCAAACAGATCATTCCATGTAGTCTGTACCTGGGAGCACTGGAGAAACTCTTTCTGCTCTTCTGGGGTATTGGAAAAGAGAATTTGGAGTCAGTACTTCATAAAACATCTAATTGAATCTACTTTCACAGAGGAAGTTGCTGAGGACTGAAGAAGAAAATATCTCATCTAGAATCAAAGGCATAATTTGAAGCAGAGCCAGGAACAGAATGCTCACTCCCTGTGCTTCAGTTTCTTCTTCTGTAAAATGAAAGGGTTGGACTAGATGATCTCTATGAGAACCTTCACCTAGAACAATCAATGGCATTCCAGTGTGTGTTTTGATAGCCCAGGTGTGGCAGAAGGTCAGTAGGACACTGGGCCATGGGGTTGGGAGGTTAATAAGCTAAAGAAGGATAAGGGTGATTGCAATGACAAAAGAACAAGGAACTTACATTCACAAGCTTTTCTGAGCTGGAAGAAATGAAGCCAGCATTGATGGCCACACCGCTCTCCATGATTGCTCTGTGGAACAAGCCTTTGGACATGGGAGAGAGAACCTGAAGGAGCAAAGTATAGCAGAGTTGAAAGTAGTCATTGGGAGACCCAGACCCTCCTGGCTCAGCTGAAACAGAGGAGACTGTGAGTCTGAAAGCCAGGACTTACCCTGCCACAAACCTAGCTAACTATATATGACAATCCCAAACATTAGCCTCTCTATTGGACACTGACCTTTGGATCCTTTGGCACAGTCAGGCCTATAAGAAAGTTAGACAGGAAAAAGGGCTGTGTAGCCTTGGCCATGGTCCTGAACTCTCCGGGTAGCTCAATAAAGGTGTAAGAAAAGATGTCTGTGCTCTGTAACCTAACAATACAGTTGCTCTGTAGTTAGTCCTTATAGGGTCACATTGCTTATTGATTGTTATTTATTGATTATGAGAAAGTCAAGGGTTCCTGTTAGGATCAAATGACTTCAAATCCAACAGGTTTTCCCACTACAATCATGAACATTTCCTACTTTCACACCAGTAATTTTTTTGTTAGCTTCCACCCAAGTCTTCCTCCCTTACTTTATCATAGCCTGGAATTACATCAGTGGTATGCAAACTCCTGGGGGAGGAGGGCTACCAAGCCAGAAGATCTTTTCCTCTAAGCCCCCTGATGAATTTTATATTTGTCATTGATCCAGCCATGTTATGCTCTCAGAGGCTCATTGGCCAAGACTGGAGAGCACATATCTGCAGCCACAGCTGGTCATAAAGACCACCTGGAAAGCACTAAGAGGGTCTGAGCAGCATGGGGAAAAGAAGCACCTCAGTGGTGAAACTGGAGATCCATTGGGCCTTGAATTATTTCATCATTACCCTGAATATTTCTTTTGTTCTTACTCAAATATGTTAATACACCTTTAAAAAGAGATAAGTCATCTTCTACCTCCAGAAAAGTAAGATGAAGAAGGGCCTAGATGATTAGCTGGGACTAGGGCAGGGGAGTATAGAGAGATCTCCAAATGAAAAGCAAGGGCAGGTGCCAGCCTTAGAGAAAGAAGTTAGCAGCCCCAATGGTTCTGAGAGGGAAAAGGAAAAGAGGAAGAAAAACTCAGATCCTCAAGGCTAGTTTTGGCTACAAGAGGCCCCTTCAGGCTGGGCTCACATCTTTACCACCTACATGTGAGGAAACACTCCTTCCCCCAGCAGACTCTCCAAAGATGGTCACAAGGTCAGGATCTCCTCCAAAATGGGCAATGTTCTTGTGGACCCACCTCAGGGCAGCCACCTGATCCAGGTAACCCCAGTTGCCAGGCGCATGCTCATCCCCAGTGCTGAAAGTCAGATATTAGACAAGGTTAGAGAATTCTGAAGAAGAGCCCTAGGTTCATAGGATTATGAGATTTAAACACCACCTCCTCCAGTTGGACAATACAATAGGTAGACTGCTCTACCTAGACGTGGCAAGATCAGTGTTCCTATACTAGCTGTGTGACCATGGGTTAGTCACTTAGGTCTCAGCCTCAGTCACCACATCTCAAAAATGGGGATAATAGTGGCAGAGTTGTTGTAGGTATAAAATGATACAGTATTTATAAAGCACTCTGCAAACCTTAAAGGATCATACAAATGCTAGTTGTTCTTATTTTACAGATGTAAACTAATGAGACAGATCTTGAATTCCCCCACCTGAAGGACTTTCAGTGCAGGTCTCTTTAGGGACTCACTGTGCCTTCTAGGGGAAACCTCTTCCATGCTGTTTTCTTTCCTTTCAGCTTATTCCCTGATCTCTTCTACCCCCCTAACACTTGACTTGCCTCCACTCTCCTTTCCCCCTCTTTTTTTAGCTCTCCTTTCTGTTTTCTCTTCCCCTATTAGAAATTCAAGTCAAGACAACACCTATCATGTTGCAGGTACTATAGCAATCTCTGGGCAAACAGAGAAAGGTAAACATAGGCCCTGCCCTCAAGAAGTTTACAGTTTAATGGGGGAAGACAGCAGGCACACAGCTGTGCCCAAACCAGATCTATACAAGACTGACTGGGGATGATCCCAGAGGGAAGGCCCTGTAAACAATGGAGACAGGGAAAGGCTTCTTGCAGAAGGTGGCATTAGCACTGAGTCCTGAAGGAAGCCAGAAGGAGGAGAATTGAAAAGGAACAGATTCAATGGAGTATCTCATTCAAGGATCAAGAAGGAGGCAGAGAATGTGCAGGAGCTAGAGGAGAGCAGACTACATGTAGGAGGAGGCCAGGGTCCTCTCCACACACGCTGCAATCTAGTAATATCACCTTCCATGTTGTCCTCATACACAGTTCTCTGCCCCCCAAATCCAGCTTTCACTGGCTCTCCCCATGACTGGAATTGCTTGAAGGAACATGAAACAGTTTAATCCCACCGTCTTCAAGAGATCCCACTTTTCCCCTCCCCCACCCACTATCCTCACTGCTAGTGCCTTCTAGAGCAAGGAACCCAGTTTGAGGCTTGGTAGAAAAAAAACTAGGACAAGGATGAGCTTTATTACCATGTGACGCACTAAGCAGGCAAAAATGAAAGTCACAGGCATACACACACATGCATACACACACATATACCACACTACATATAACACAACACACACACACACATTATATGACAGCCTGCCTGGAGCTGACAGCCTGCATCCCTACACGGCTCGGTGATGTGGTGAAGAAGACACAGGAGGCGGGAGAATAAAGACCAACTGTGTTTATTGATTTGAGCGTCTGGGTATTTATAGATGGAAACTGCAAGAATGCAATAGACATTCTGCTTGGCTCCTGCCCTAGTGATTTAATCAATCTTATCTAAAAGACTGTGAACCTAGAGGGCATCTATTTTACATATCCCTTGCTTCCTGTAATTCTCTTGTTTTTCTCAGAGACAGCAACATCTAGGGGGCATGGAGAGACATTCCGGATGATAATGAGCACAGTCTCAAAGAACAGTTTCCGGGAAGGTCTATCCTGATCTTGTCCACCACAGTCCACCCTGGCCATCAACACCTGCCTTGACAGAGGTTCAGGGCACTCATGCACGAGAATTGTACATTGGTATGTGTTGTTGGGGTATGTACTCAGAGTGAGGTATGAGCACTTCAGTCTTATCCCTTCAAAAGAGGCTTATTTGGGAGAGAGAATCAGCACTGCATGTGAAAGGGCATTCTTAATCCAACTCAGATGTGCTGGGGAAATTCCTCAGGATCCCTTATTGATGCAGGAATCACAGACTCCAAGAGTGGGTGTCAGTACATAGCCATGCAGTCACCTGGGAGTCCGTTCAGGACCTGAGGTTACTCACAGGAACAGAATAAGTCAGGGAATGTGAAAGTACTGGCTGTCTGCTATTGCTTAAATGTTTTATGGTTCTCAGGATCACTTACCCTGTGACTCCGTGTTGGAGTCCTATCACTTAGAACAGCAACATGACTCAGTGTGTTTCAAAAATCACAATTGTCACACCTTCCCTCTGAGATTACTTCCCCATTACATTGTACATATTTTGTGTCTGTATGGCTATTTATATGTTATCTTCCGTTAGAAATGAACTTCCTGAGGGTAGAAATTAACTTTTTTTGTATGCCAAGCATTTAACAGAGCAGCTGGCATGTGATCAGGGTTTAGGAACTCTTGTTAACTGACTGATTGACAGAATAAGTGGGTTATGGTCTGACCTGTACTGTTGGAAGATCACTGACAGCTAAGTGGATGGTGAACCATAGTAGGGAGAAAAGAGGCAAGGAAACCAACCATGCAGACATTGTTAGTCCAAATATCAGATGGGGAGAGTTTGCACTAGAGTGGTGGTGGTGTCAGAGGAGAGAAATGAGTGTACATGAGAAATATAGCAAGTATAGAATCAGCAAGACTTGGCAACATTTGGTTAGAGGGGAAAGGGAGTGAGTAGCAGACAGTGACACCTAGATCATGATGATGGTGCCTTTAACAAATAATAGGGATGTTATGAAGAAGAGATGACTTGGTGGAAAAGAGAAAGGTCACTTTTGGAAATGTTGAGTTTATAATGGGACATACATTTTGAGATAGTTGGAGATGGGATACTGTAGATATCTGGTCTGGAGACTGGAAGCCAGATTGGAGGGAGTGAGGAGAGCAAGAGAAATGAATCAAATTATCTAGCCATAAAAGGGAGGAGATATATGAAATGATAGCTACTGGAGATGGATGAATGGATGGACCAGTACAGATTTTTAGGAATGGAGAGAGACATGGGCAAGTTTGTAGAAAGTAGAGAAGCAGTTTGTAGAAAGTAGAGAAGCAGCCATGGGGAGATAGGGGGTGGGGGGAGAGGGGAAACAAGCGGAAAGAGACAGCAATAGAGACAGGAAAGGTATTTAAGACTAATGAAAGTAAGAATGATAGAAAGGAGAATGTTCTGGGGAAAGAATTGGATGGAATGGGATTATTTGTATGTATAGAAAGCATATCCTCAGAGAAGAAAAGTTCCCCTCCTCATGAAAGACAGAGGTAGTGGAAGAGATTGTAACAGAAGGCATCTGATCTGTATGAGATTAGAAGGAGAGCATATGAGGGAGGTCACTAGGTGGCCTCACTTTTTTTTCAGCAAAATATAAAGCAAGGTTCTAGGATGAGATGAGGAGGGGAGGAGGAGCCATGAAAAGTTGGAGGTGGGATGCAAAAATTTAGAAAATCCAATCTAGTGAGTAAGACAGTGAATTAATTATGGAGGTACAAAAAATTTCCTTGTCACAATGAGAACCCATTTAAGATTATGAAACATTAATCTTGATGGACCTAGGCAGCATCATTTCATGATTTTCTCTGCCTTCGTTAAGCAGTTTGTTAAGAAGAACAAAAAGAGTAGATGATGGGAGTAATCCAAGGCTGAGGTTTGGCTTGGAAAGAGTTGTCACGGGATAAGGGGTCAGTGTAGAGATGAAGTCATTCACTAAGGGGTTAATATAGGGAAAGGAAAAGAGTATAACCAGGAAAGGATGATGGCCAGAGAAAAAAACTGAGTAGTGAGGGGGATTGAAGGTCAAGGTGAGGATGAAGAGCAGGGTGAGGGGGTTACAAGGCAGGGAATCTAGTGGAATGGTAAGAGATTATAACCAGACAGATGAATTTCAGAGTTAATGAACATACCATAGGAACACACTGATGAATCAGGGCAAAATCAAAGGTGTTACCAGTTTTGTAAAGAGCTGAAGTGGGGTGGAGGAATAGTTTATGAGAAATGAATACAATGAAGAACTGGGGAGTCAGAATGCTTAAGAGAATATCCAGATGAATGTTGAAGTCCCTCCATATGAAGGTGGGAGTTGGGAGAGAAAGACTGTAAAGAAGGCACTGAGCTTGAGGAAGCAAGGAGAGTATCCCGAGGGATGGTAAGCAACATCTACTAGAATTCTGATTGGGTGATCAATATGGATTGAATGAATCTCAAAGGAGGACAGACAACATGTTGAGTGATGGTGGTAGAGAGAGAGTCTGGAAGTGGTGGTAGCAAACAGAACATTTTGGCTTCCCTGTTATGGAGGCAGGAATGCAAATGCAAGTAGTGATGAAAATGGTCACCAGGAAAGCTGTGTCATCAGAAAAAAGTCAGGGTTTGGTGAGCACAAGTAGAGAGAAACGTCAGAAAGGGAAGAGTTAAAGATGAACCTTTGTTACTTATGGATCAGGCATTCTAGAAAGCACCATAAAAGGGGTAAATAACTTTAGTGTAAGTTACTGCAGAAAATTGGTACTTTGAAAGCTAATGTAATTATGAGCTTAAATACTATTCAGTACAGCAAGCCTGGATTAGGTTAACATAGTAGGACCACCTTGTTTTCTTGTTCTACAACCCCACCACTTAGTACAGTGCCTAGTGCTTAATAAATGGTTTATCTATCTGCCCATCAGTTTGCTAGTCAATCATCCATCCATCCATCCACTCATCTATATATCTAGAATCAGAGGCCAAGGGAGAAGTGAAATTATTGGTCATATGAAAGAGGGCCATCCTATGAAATTTGTCCTATTGCCATAAATCTAGTACTTTTTCTACTACATCATGAGGAGTTTGTAGGGAAGCCAAGAGATATGCCATCTAGTCAGGAATTTATGTTTATCATCATTCAATCACTCAGAGATCTGGAAACTCATCAGGTAAAAAACACTGTACTCACATTTTACTGGGGTCAAATCTCACCTGAAGAATCCAAGGATACCCAGCCTGTACTGGATGGTGACAACTACCACATTCTGGGAGGCAGATAATATTGAACCATCATATATGGAAGCACTGCCAAAAGTAAGACCACCACCATGGATCCACACCATCACCTGCAGGAATCAGATATTATTTTCCTTACAGGACAACATCCAACCAAGCATGTCTCCTTTGATATCCTGTGACCAATAATAAAGTAGCTCTAAATGTGAGTTAATTCACTTATCAAGATAGTTCCATTCAAGAGTTGATCAGATTGGCAACAGAGCTACTCTCTGGGAAGAGTCCACTTGGATTGACTCAGAAGCAGGACAGATCCCTCTTGGAATTTTCCTGGCAGAATCCCTGAGGTCCTCTTACTGCCAAAGATACACACAGAGCAAAACAGCCTCTTCTAAAGGATCTTTCTTCCCCCCAGAATGGGGAAAGGATGCAAGACTTCCTTCTAAGGGACACTAACCCAATCAGACAATAAAGAATGTACCCTGGGCAATAACCCCTCTGGGTCACATCATATTGTGAGTGTTTCAGACGTAGCCTACGGAACTTTTCCAATGAGATATTTCACATTATCTTCTATTTTTTCATTCTTTTGGCTCTGTTCTATAATTTCCTGATTTCTCATAAGGTCATTAGCTTCCCCTTATTCCATTCTAATTTTTAAGAAATTATTTTCTTCAATGAGCTTTTGGACCTCCTTTTCCATTTGGCCACTTCTACTTTTTAAGGCATTCTTCTCCTCATTGGCTTTTTCCACACTTCTTGCCATTTTAAAGTGTTGTTTTCTTCCATATTTGGGAGTGTTCTCCTTCAGTAAGCAGTTGACTTGATTTTCATGATTTTCTTGCATCACTCTCATTTCTCTTCCAATTTTTTCCCTCTACTTCTCTTATTTGGTTTTCAAAATTCTTTTTGAGCTCTTCCACAGCCTGCAACCAATTCATATCTTTCTTGGAAGCTTTTGATGTAGGAGCTTTGGCTTTGTTGTCTTGTTCTGGTTGTATGTTTTGATCTTCCAAGATTCTGTAGTCTGAGTTGTTTTATGCTGTTTGCTCATGTTTATAGTCAAATATCTGACTTTCTAACTCTTTGTCAAGATAGGACTCTGCTTCCAGTGGGGGTGGGGGTGAGGGTGGGTATACTGGCTCAGGTGTCAGGGATTTTGTATCAGCCTCTACATCCTCCACTGCCTTTTCACCCAGAGCTATGGAAGTAGCATCTGCTGCTTCTGCTGCCACCTCCCCTGCCCCAGAGCTAGGGTGAGACCCCTACCTGACTATGTGCCTTTTTTACCCAGGCCCCACAAAGATTTCCCACTGACCTAATGGGCTGTCTTTGGTGTTGTGGGTTGAGAAGTCTGGAAAATGCCACAGCTGCCAGTGATTCAGCCCTTGAGGCCTGCTCTGACTCCATCTGTGGCAGTATGGCCTAAGTCAGATTTCCCTCTGCTCCCAGCCTGATGGGATAAACCCTTCCTGTCTACCTTCCAGGCTGTCTAGGGCTGGAGATTTGCTTCACGCTGTCATTTGTTTGTAGTCATCTCTACAGGTATTTGGATGATTCAAGGAGGAGTTCAAGCATATCCCTTCTTTTACTCTACCATCTCGGCACTACCCCTAGGAAAGCTTTCTATGTAGCAGTAACTGCTCTCTCAAACCCAAGATAAATGGCAAGAACAGATTACTAGCACTATACCTTCTATTGGTTCTTTTTAAAAATTATTTTATTTTTAATTTATGGAATAAAACAAGCATTTCTCTAACAGTATAATTAAAAATACAATTGCTCATGAAAAGGCAAATCTATTATATATAAAAAGGTATTCCTTTAAATATACAACCAAGTATCAAAGGCAGTGAAGAACACTGTAAAATCAGATTCCTTCCACTATAGCTTGTCTATGTGCTCATCTTTGCCTGAGCAAGCTCAGTTTCCCTTATAAAACAGTTCTCTGCCCCATGGAACCAGGCAACCTCATATATCCCCTCACTCCTTTGTTCTAGGTGCCACATATTCTCTTGAAAGCAATGGCAATTCATTTCTTGTTTCCCTGTGCAGGGCCAGCATAGGTGGCATTTCTTCCAGTTTTCTCACCCTTCAAGCCCTATAGTATTCCAAATTCCAAAGTCCTTTCATGAAAACAACTCAGATAATTATAAACATAGGAACATGTTCTAACTTTGTGGTATAGTCATCCATTCAATAAATTTACTGTGCAAGGTTTTGTGATGGGTGTTTTGAATAAGACTAGTTAACTACTCTTCAGGTACTACCAGAAGAGGATAAGGATCCAAAAACCATAACACTGATTGATACTGTCTGTATTGAGGTAGCTCAGTGGTATAGAGGGTAGAGTGCTGGGCTTGGAGTCAGGAAGACTTATCTTTCTGATTTCAAGTCTGACATCAGATACTTCAGCTGTGTGTCCCAGGGCAAGTCAGTTGAACCTGGTTACTTCAGTTTCCTCATCTGTAAAAGTAGCAAGAGAAGAAAGTGGAAAACCACTCCGGAATCTTTGCCAACAAAAGCCAAATGTGGTCATGAAGAATCTGACACCACTGAATAATGCCTAACCAACAACATAGTCTGTATTAAATGCCATAAAGAAGATCCAAAATAACATTAAAGTAGCTCAGAAGAGAGAGAAAGTCCACATCTCTTTGTATCCTCAGCACTAAGGGTAAATGTTCCAGTTTTGTAGAAATGGTTGTTGAGTTGAATGTTGGTTTTTTGAGGTTCAGAGAAGGTTTCAGGGGCAGATGACATTTCAGCAGTGTAGTTTGCTATGATTTATTTTAAGAAAGCAAGCCTAGTATATATGATAGAGGACTGGCCTTGGAGTGAGAAGGACTGAGTTCAAGTCCTGCCTTGGACACATAGGAGACATGTGACCACAAAGAAGTTACTTAGCATCTCAGTATGCCAGACAAGGCAAGACTGTAAGTTACAAAAGAGGTGCCTATCTTCATCAACAGAGGGTGTTTCCTCATGCTGAAGTTCCCTCAGAAATGAGATGATTGCTCTGGACAGGATGAAGAAGTGTTTGGAAGGTTACACTTTATTGATGCTTTGCTCTGTTCCTTAAGCAGTAATAAACTGCAGCAGAAATTGATATCATTTTGGATCGTAGAACCAACTCCCTGAAATGATTTCCATCATTTTAAGTCATCTCCAACTTTCCATGACCCTGTTCAGGGTTTTCTTGGCAGAGATACTGGAATGGTTTGCCATTTCCTTCTCCAGCTCATTTTACAGATGAGGTAACTCAAGCAAACAAGGTAAACTTATTTGCCCAGGGTTACACAGTTAGTAAATGTTTGAGGACAGATTTGAAGTCAGGAAAATGACTATTCCTGACTACAGACCTGGTACTCTATGCACTGTGCTACCTAAATGCCTTGAAGTTACAAGGAGGAAGATTTCTGCCTAGAGGAAGAAACATTTGCAAAAATGATGAGTTGTTATCTGAGTTGATTACCTTGAAAAATAGTAAGTTCCCTGACCTGGACAACTTCAAGGAAGGCTAGATGACTTGTCAAAGATATTTAGAGAGGACGATTGTTTCCATGCTGGTGGGAAAAGGTGACCACCAAAGTCCCACCCACTTCTGATGCCCTGGGATTCTCATGCCCCAGTGGAAGTTATAGAGATCTGGCTTACTGGAAGTTTGGCCCCCTCCTTTACATGGACAGGAACATATATATTGAGGTACAAACAGTCTTCAGAATTAGCAGTAGTCGGGATCTTCATTTTTGTGAACTTTGCCATTTTTTCTGAGAGAGTAATATCCTGCAAACACCTGGAAAACAAGAGATAACCAATAATAAAACTTATAATGATAGTAATATTAATAACTAAGTTCTTTGAGATTTGCGAAGCACTTTGCAAACATGACCTCATTTGTCCCTCACAATACCCTTGAGCGTTAGGGTCTGTAACTGTCTCTATTTCACAGTTAAGGAAACTGAGACAGGCACAACTTTTTATACAGTGTTTTTTTGTTATTCATTACATATTGAAATATTTGGTGATACTGTGTGTTCCAGGGCATGTCAGTTAAGTTGTAAACAACTTAAGTTGTTTACAGTTAAGTTGTAAACAACTTAAGTTGTTTACAGTTAAGTTGTAAACAAAGTATTTTTTAAATTAAAAAAAATTGGAAACCAAATAGATATCACCAAGAGCTTAATAGGTGAACAAACAACAGTGTGTGAAGGTCATGCAATTTGGTTGCATTGTAAGGAAGGATGAGTGCAAGGAAGTCAGAAAACATGCTACAGATCAATGACAGTCAAGCTAGACCAGTACAGACCATGACTAGAAGCATTTTAACAGGAGCAACACTGCTGGCCACAGCTTCAGTTGTATTTTCTTTGTTACAGAGGAGCATTATGGTAGAGGGACAGGAGATAGCCTTGGAGCATGGAATAAGTGTGGGTTCCAAAGCATAAGGCATCAAGCTGCTTAAAAAACAAAATGAGGGGTTAGATTCAGTGACCTCTAAGGTCTGCCCTTTATTTCTGAGCCTATCATTCTATGAGTTCTGGATTTGTTATTTATTAACTTTGTGACCTTGACTGGGTCACTTAAATCTCTGTTGCTGCTTAGTCCTGTCTAACCCATTGTTAGCCCTTTTGAGGTTTATTGGTACAGATATTAGAGCTGATTCCATTTCCTTTGCCTGATCATTTTACAGGTGAGGAAACTGAGGGCAAACAGGGTTACTGACTTGCACAGCTAGTAAGTGTCTGAGACCAAATGTCAACTTAGGATTTTCTGACTCCAGGAACAGTATTCTATCCACTGAGTCACCTAGCTGCCTCTAATCTCTGTTAGCATTTGTTTTCCTATCTTTACCAATATGTGTTTTAACTACCTC
Source organism: Bettongia penicillata ogilbyi (assembly GCA_023548195.1). Taxonomy (NCBI): domain Eukaryota; kingdom Metazoa; phylum Chordata; class Mammalia; order Diprotodontia; family Potoroidae; genus Bettongia; species Bettongia penicillata. The sequence continues at coordinate 2,445,153 of JAJHZJ010000373.1, read as the reverse complement.
ACAGTATTTTTCTGAAATCAGTTATTCTCTAAAGTCCAAATAAACATGAGCTATTATCATTAAGCAGTTATTTGAGGCCTCACAGCACAGGGAACATTCATTGCTTTAACAAATATTTACTGTGTGCAGAGCACATGGAGACAAAATTTGGGTAAAACATGATGGCACCCTGTGCTTATCTTGGAAGAAAAGGAGAGAGGAAGGTGCTTACGCAGGGGGATGAGAAGTAGCATCTCTGATGTTGTTCCATGAATCTGGTGGTTGTGGAGGAGAAAACCTCAAGGGCCCTACAGGGGGTTTGGCAAAGGGGATTCCCAGGAAAACATTCACATCTTTGTCAATCCCCTTGATACTGATTTGAGTCCCTTGGATCCGTCCAGATTCAGTGGTCCTGATGAGGTCATCTGCATGATGCCCTGTGAAGAAAGGCAAGAGAAATCCTCAGAGACAGATAGCAGAACTGATATTCAAATGCCCCTTCCAGCATTTTTTGATTAGATGGGAAAGGGAATCGCCTCCTACTTTTGCCATGATTCATTTCCCTTAAAGTTGTCCAGAGATGGGGAACTTACTGCAGAGAAGGGCTATTTAAACTTTTAGACCACTCTGACACTGACTCAGGAGCTGTCCAGCTTTCAGGATTCAGAGTCTCAAGATCCAAGCAACTGCTCCCCAACAATCCCACCACCAGCCCAGCTTAGGAAACCACTAAACTAAAATCAGTGCCATATAGTTTATCAAATGAACAAACACTTAATGAACACCTACTATGGGCAATAAATACCCTCCGCTCTAAACTGAGGATAAAATGATATGCTTACTTTCTCCTAGAGAACAACGGCCTGTGCGTGAATAACTAGGAATACAAGACAGAGGTATAAAAAGAGAGATCCTGACAAAGAGCTAGGAAAAGATATGAGGAGAGTCAGGAAAAGTTCTGTCACAAGTGGCAGTGCCAAAGGTGGGTGTTTCATGAAGAGTCTTCAACAGAACTGAATTGAGGGAAGTGCTTTCTGGGCATGGGAAAGACAGCAGACAAAGAAGGGAGACAAAAGGTGGGAAATTATTACATTGGGCTACAATATGTGTCAGGAAGACTCATCTTCCTAAGTTCCAATCCAGCCTCAGACACTTACTAGTTGTGTGACCCTGAGCAAGTCACTTCACCTGTTTGCCTTCAATTCTCTCACCTTTCAAATGAGCTGGAAAAAGAAATGGCAAACCAACTCCAATATCTTTGCAAAGACAACCCCAAATGGGTTCACCAAGCACCAGATACGATTGAAAAACAACTGAACAACCACACAAAAAATATGAATACAGCAGTATGTGATAAAACTGGATGCACAGAGCACTGGATTTGGGCTCAGAAGATAGGGGTTCTAATCACAGTCTCCCATTAACAGCCTGTGTGAACTTGTGACAATTCCTTTCCCTTCCCTAAGCCTGTTTCTCCTCTTAGATTAAATGAGAAAGGGACATTGAATTTAATGTTCCTTAAGATTCCTTCTAGCTCCACATCCTACAGTCCAAGAACTAGAGACTGCTCAGCTGTCAGGGCACATGGCCACATTCTGAATCAGAAGGACAAGGGTCAGGTGTGCCTCTGAAAGATTAGCACCCCCTTTCTGTCACAGTATACCCCAGTATAAAATGCAGAAGAGTGACTTTAACATGCATCAGGTAGGCTTCAGTTTCTCTTCTATAATAATGGTTTGAGAGATGACAATAAAGAACTAACCCAAAGCTTCCACCTTCTGGTGAAGAACTCACTATTTGACAAAAACTGCTGGGAAAACTTGAGAATAATATGGCAGAAACTAGCCATAGACCACTATCTTACACCATATCCCAAGATAAGGTCAAAATATGTGCATGATTTACACATAAAGGATCCCATAAGCAAATTAGGAAAGCAAGGGAAAGTTTCCCTGTCAGATCTCTGGAGAAGAGAAGAGTTTATGACCAAAGAAGAACTAGACAACATGATGAAATGCAAAATGGATCATTTGGATCATATTGAATTAAAAAGGTTTTGCAGAAACAAAATCAACACAACCAAGATGAGAAGGAAAGCAGACAGATGGGAAACAATTTTTACAGCAAGTGTTTCTGATAAAGGCCTCATTTCTCAAATAGAAAGAGAACTGAGTCAAATTTATCAGAATACAAGTCATTCCCCAACTTTTCAATGGTCAAAGGGTATGAACAAGGAGTTTCCAGATGAAGAAATTAACGTTATCTATAGCCAATAAAAAATGCTCTAACTCATTACTGATTAGACAAAAGCTAATTAAAGGAATTATGAGGTACCACCTCACATCTATCAGATTGGCTAATATGAGAGAAAAGGGAAATGATAAATACTGGAGAAGATGTGGGAAAATTGGAACACTAATGCACTGTTGGAGGAGTTGTGAACTGATGCAAACATTTTCAAGAAATACTTGAAATTATGTGTACAAGACAATTAAACTGATTCAGAAATACCACTACTACATTTGTATCTGAAAAAGATCATTAAAAAGAGAAAGGAATCCACATGTCCAAAAATGTTTACAGAAGCTCTTGTTGTGATGGCAAAGAATTGGAAATTGAGGAGATGCCCATCAATTGGGAAATGGCTGAGCAAGCTGTGGTATATGAATATAATGGAATACTATTGTGCTATAAGAAATGATGAGCAGATGGATGTCAGAGAAATGTGGAAAGATTTATTGGAACTCGTGCTGAATGAAGTGATCAGAATCGAGAGAACTCTGTACACAATGATACCAACACAGGGCAATGATCCACTCTGAATGACGGAGCTCTCCTCAGCAATGCAATGATCCAAGACAATTCCAAAAGCTGCATGGAAAATGCTGTCCACATCCAGAGAAAGAACTATGGAGTCTGAATGCAGATCAGAGCATACTATTTTCACTTTTTTTATTTTTTTTCTGTGTGAATTTTGCCTTTTCTTCTATTTCTTCTTACACAACATGATTAATATGGAAATTATTGCAAATGTATAACCTATATCCACCCCTGCAATCCTCATTCTTATGTACCTCCTAGAAAATGACTCAGCTTTCCCTCTTTCCCCACCCTCACCAGCAGCTGATAGAGGAGTTTTTGTACATAACACAGGGAGAAGGCATGAGTTTCTCAGCAGCAAACCTAGCCTGACCTCTTGAAACAAAACTATCAATGACCCTTCACACCCAATCAGTTAATGACGACAATAATGGAAAAAACAATGCACAAGTCCCTTATGTCCAATGGAAAAACCAAAGGATTTCTCCCATGTTCCCCCTGCAGAAATCATCCTCTACTCTGGGTCAGCCTGGCACAGCTGCTCACCTGGGGCTTGAATCAGGACACTCAGAACCCCCAAAGTCAGGACCTTGGGCAGCAGGGAAGTCTTCCACATCTTTCCCTTTGCACAGCCTTGTGGTTATGACTAGTCAGATCCCTGGCCTGGCCTTAAATACAAAAAGAACTGGATCAAAGGGCACTGCAGGGAAAAGGGCTAAGGGTTACTTACAGGGCTTCCTCCTCAGAGCTTGTCTTAGAGCTCTTTGGGGAAAAAACTTTGAATCCCTAAAGGTAAAAGAAGAGAATCTGAAAATCTGTCTATCCAACAGGGATGTGCTGGTAAATGTATTACAAGCTCCATGGCAAACAAAAACAAACAACAAAGGCATGCATGACACACTCTTAAATTTAATCTGTGCAAGTAACAGTTTTCAACACTTTCTTAAGTAAAACAATCAAAAAATGGTAACTCAAGGCTTGAATTGCAGGATTTTCTGATTACAAATTTGACAATGAATTCACAAAAGCCAGTCTGAGCTGCCCCCACCACTTCAACTGAAGTGCCAAAGGCCAAAATTCGAATTATAACCTCTCTCCCGGTTGCTGGAGAGTTCTATGACCTTTCCCCCTTGAAACACTTCAGTTAGTTTTTCTTCCTTACCCCACGTGGGGTTTCCTTAGCAAAGATACTGGAGTGGTTTGCCATTTGCTTGTCCAGTTCTCTTTACAAATGAGAAAACTGAAGCCCAAAGGGTTAAGTGATTTTCCCAGAGTCATACAGCTAGGGAAAGTTTGAGGCAGGATTTGAACTCACCGTTCTAAGTTCTGGGAATATAAATACCAGCAGAAAAACAGCCTCTACGAGTTTACATACTGAGGGAGGGAAATAGCACATAAAGGAAAAGGGCAGAGGAGGGGGAAGAGAGGAAGGTGCCATTCACAAAACACTTGGAGAGTGCCCACAATCCCTGTTGCATCTCCCTTGGAGTTGCAAGGGTGAGACCTGACTGAAACCCAATGGAAAACCTACTTGCCACTGTGAATTTGGATAAGGACAACCTGATCCTGCACCCTCTCCACTCCAGTGTATACATTATGGGTTACATAAATGGAAAGAGTGCTCCAAGTCATTGATAATAGAGTAAAGCAAAGCAAAACAACCCTGCGATTTCACTTCACAACCAGAAAACTGACAGAGATGACAAAACACTACAGTAGTTAATGATGTAGTTGCATAAAGACTGATGCATTAATGCATTGCTAATGGAATTGTAAATTGGGCCAACCACTCTGGGAAATGATGTGGAATAGTAATGTTAGTTAATAATAGCTAGAATTTCTGTAATGATTTAAGGTTTTCAAAGTGTTTTACCAATATTTCATTTGATCCTCACAAGAACCTTGGGAGGATGATGTTATTATCCATATTTTACCAATGAGGAAACTGAGGCAAATAGAAGTTAAGTGATTTGCCCAGTGTCACACAGCTATTAAAAGTGTCTGGAGGCTGGATTTGAATTCAGTACTTCCTGAACCTGGGTTCAGCATTTCATCCATTGCACTGCCTAGCAGATTAATTATACAAAGAAAGTGAATTAAACCAGAGGTCAAAGCTGCACCAGGAGGCTGAAGGTTAGCAAGGAGTCAGAAAGTAGCTCTAGGCCTGTAGTTTGATTATGGAATGGTTAGAGACTTGTCTGGGTATAGACTGAACTGTTTGCCTTTAATTAGAGTGATTGACCATGGGAAAAGAGAGAAAGAACAGTATTGGGAGGAGATCATGCATTCAGCATGAGCAGATTTAATAAATGATGATGATAGCTAATATTTATATACTGCTTCAAGGTTTGCAAGGCATGTTACAAATATGATCTCATGTGAGCCTTTGAACAATAGTGGGAGGTATAAAGCACTATTATTAACCCCATTTTACAGATGAGAAAACTGGGGCAGACAGAGATTACATGGAGGAAGAAGGGCCTAGAAAGAGCGTAGTGGCATCTCCAAATGAAAGACAAGGGCAGGTGCCAGCTTTAGAGAAAGAAGTCAGTAGCCCAGTGGTTCAGAGAGGGAGGAAAGATAGGAGAAGATGAAGAAAACCTGAGGGAAGACTAGTTTTGTCTCCAAGAGGCCTGCTTTAGCCTGGTGTCTTGTGAGGAAACACTCTTTCCCCCAGCATACTCCCCAAAGATGATCACAAGACCAGGATCTTCTCCAAAATGGGCAATGTTCTTCTGGACCCACCTCAGGGCAGCCACCTAATCCAGGTAACCCCAATTACCAGATGTATATTCATCCCCAATGCTGAAAGATATTTTAGACAAGGTTGGAGAATTCTGAAAAGCTCAAGGTTCATAGTGTTATGAGATTTAAAGACCATCTACTCCACCTGGATAATTCCCTGTATAAACTGCTGGAACTACACCTTGTAAGACCAGTGTCCATCGACTAGCTATGAGAACATGGGCTAGTCACTTAGACCTCTGCCTCAGCTACCGCATCTGCAAAATGAGGTTAATAATGGTACCAAATATGGAACTTAAAGGCTGGGTGCTGAAGTGGCATAAGGAGTGGTAAAGGGGAAAGTGAAGGGGGAAGGGTACACCTGGTTGTGTGACAGAAACTTTGGTGATTCTCCTCCATCCTGGAGCATCTTATTTGCCTAAGGCAGATACTTAGTTATTTTAGCTTTTGGCAAGAAGCAGGGGGTTTTGGGGAACTTATGCCTAAGGGGTCTTCACTTAACCTGATTTCAGTCATCTGGCATTATATTTACAAAACTTTTGATTATAGGAAATTGCTAATAAAAGTATGGACATTTCAAGAAAACAGCATCTCCCTAACTTCATGTCAATTTCAGGCAGGAGTAGATTATCAACTGGCATCCAGCCAAGCTTAAAGTCTGCCAGGTGTCGGTGGAGAAATTGAGTCAGGAGAATTCTACCTCAGGTTGAACAGACTCTCTCACAACCTTCCCATGAGATCACCCCTTTGCAGTTCATACCAGCATCTCAAAGACTCACTGGCATCATGGATCAGTGACTCAGACAGTCTTTTTTGTTATCCACACCTGGAGTTAAGTCAGAAGAATAGTCAGTTAATAGTCCCATAAAGTCTTAAAATAGCAAGTTCCCACAATCAGTTTCAGATATGACTATAATTTCACATTGGCTAAGCAACATCTTTTGAAGCAAGTCTTAAGTAGCTTGCATGCCTTTTTACTCAAGTTTTAGTACCTGATTAAATAATGATCATAACATCAAATCTACCATTAAAACCATGCCATTGCTCTAACAGATTTGCATCTGCTTCCCAAGTTTCTCTGTCCCTTTCTAACCATGTGCAGTCTAAAAGAATGAGTCATACATATAAGTCTGAACACTAATTTCAACCTATGTTCATGAGATGGACTCAAATCAAAACATAAACATTTAACTTTTTCCATCAATGCAAAATATTACCAGAGGTTACCTGCCTCTAAGAAACCTAGACTGAAATTCTTTCCCCTAAACTGAAGATGTCTCTGATTTAGTCCCAGTAATTAATTCAGTCAATTGCATCAAATTCCAATTGCTCTTCCATCATTTAGTAACATGTAAAAACCTTATTCTATACAAATTTACCTTTATTACTGTTAACTTTAAATCCAAACCTTAGTCTATAGGATAATGATCCAACATTGTGTTTATATCTTTGTTTCCTTTCTTTTATCCTATTGTTCCCATATCCTTCAGAAAGAATGTTTTTATTCCAGTGAACTTATCCTTGTCAAGGTTTGTACAAGAGTACCAATTCACTCAGTTATTGCATTAAAAACCACATGCTTGCATTCTGTTCATTTCAGAGAGCATGCCATAAAAACCATCAGACTCAGGAATACTACTCACACACACTCTCTCTCCTTCTCTCTCTCTCTCTGAGTAGCTAATGGCATTACCCCAGATACTGATTTAATGCAGACAAATATATCCTCATTCAAACTTAAAACAAAATTAGTTATGGTCCCAAGAACTCAACCAGCAAGTTTCACCAATTACAGCTTAGAACCAAATACAGTAAGTTTATTCTCATGGAGTTGCAATAAGCAATAAAGATTTACATACATAAGGGATTCCAAATAACATCTTTCCTTCTCAGATTTATATTTCTCCTGGTATAAAAGCCAAGGCAGAGATGGTCAGGCAATGCTGTGAGAACTCAATAAGGATAAGCACCTCTATGCTCTGGGTGGTGGTGACATTATCAATACCCTCTGCTTCAGTCCCAATCGCTACTGGGTCTGTGCTGCCACTGGGCCCAGCATCAAGATCTGGGACCTGAGGATAAAATCATTGTGGATGAACCCTAACGTCTGCTCCAGTCCTGTGTGTGATATGTGACCCAGGCTGAGCTGTGCTCTGCTCCATGCCAGGTGTGATAGACCCTTCCTGTCAGCCTTCCAGGCTGTCCTGGGCTGGAAATCTGCTTCACTCTCTCATTTCTGCCTCTGCTGCTTGTTTGGAGTCAGTTTTTATAGGTATTTTATGGGCAGTCCTTCTGCTCCGCCATCTAGGCTCTGCCTCCCATAAGATTAGATTCTTTCTAGTATAGCTGAAGACAGGAGCTAAGCTTTTTAAGCTTTTTTTACTAAGTTTTTCCTGAGCAAGCTCAGTTTCTCTTGGACAAAATTTCTCTGCCTCATGGAACCAGACAACCTTACATGTCCCTCAGCTCATTATTTCTTTCCAGTTACATAGTAGTCTCCTGGAAGCAATGGAAATTCATTCCTTGTTTCCCTTTGCAGGGCCAGAATACATGGTATTTTCTCTAGTTTTCTCATCCTCCAAACTCTAGAGTATTCCAAACTCCAAATTCCTTTTATTAAAACAACACTGATAATCCTACATATAGGAACTTGCTGTGGTATATTCACTTATTTAATACATTTCCTGAGTAACTACTACTATGTTTAAGGCTCTGTGATGGGTACTTTGAATAAAACTAGGTCCCTACTCTCAATGTACTTTCAGCCAACCAGAGGACAAGATAGAATATAGATCCAAAAATTATGATACAGACTGATAAAATCTGTATTGGGGCAGCTGGGTAGCATAGAAGATAGAGTGCTGGAGTCAGGAAGATTCATGTTTCTGAATTCAAATTCAGCTCCAAACCCTTATGGGCTGTGTGACCTGCACAAGTCACTTCATCATTTGGCCCTCTTTTTTCTCACATGTAAAATGAGCTGGAAAAGGAAGGGGCAAACTGCTCCAGTGTCTTTGCCAAGAAAACTCCAAATGAGGCCACGAAAAGTTGGGCACAACTGAATAATAACTCAGCAATAACAACAAAGTCAGTATTAAGTGCCATAAGGTACATGATAAGTGTCATAAGGTTGCTCAGAGATGAGAGAAAACTCATCTCTCTTTGTATCCCCAGCACTTAAGGGGAAGGACTCTAGGCTTGTGGAAATGTTTGTTGACTTGAATGTTGGTTTCATGAGGTATAGAGAAGGCTTGATGGGCAGATGGCATTGGAGAAGTTTCGTTCACCATCATTTATTTTAAGAAAGGAAGCCTGGTCTAGATGATAGAGGACTGGCCTTGGAATGAGAAGGACCGGGTTCAAGTCCTGCCTTAGATACATAGGAGATATGTGACCACACAGAAGTTATTTAGCATCTCAGTACACCAAGCATCTCCAAGACTTTAGTTACAAAAGAGCTGCCCATCTTCATCAGCAGAGTTTCCACACAATGAAGTTCCCATAGCAATGCGATGATAGACCTGGACATGTTTGGAATGCTTTTCTGTATTCCTTTAGCAATAATAACCTGTAACAGAAACTGATATCATTCTAGATCATGGAACTAACTCCCTGAAGTTATTTCAGTCATTTTCAGTGATGTCCAGCTCTCTATGACCCTATTTTGGGTTTTCCTGGCAGATACTGGAGTGGTTTGCTATTTCCTTCTCTAGCTCTTTTTATTTTTTTATTTTTTTTTTACAACATGTGAAAATGTATTTAATAGGAATATATGTGTAGAACCTATATAAGATTGCACGTCATCTTGGGGAGCGAGTGGGAAGGGAAGGGAAAAAAATCTAAGACATATGAAAGTGATTGTAGAACACTGAAAATAAATAAAATAATTTTTAAAAATAAACATAAAAAAAGAAAATACATACATTATGCCCTAATAGTCTTGAACCTTTATCTGCAGAAAGGAGGAAGGCATATTCTATTATCTGTTCTAGAAAATTATGTTTTGCTTTTTGGTTGCTGATTTTTTTTTTTTTTAGTTACTCAGTTTGGCTTCCTTTTGGTGATATTTTCTTTTATGTTATAATTTTTCTGGCTGGCTCTACCTGAGTTCATGCAGATTTGAAGTGATTATTTTCAAAATAGAAAGCGATTTGTATTTTATTCATTCAATAATTGTTTGAGTGTCCATTATAAGCAAGGCACTGCAGATTATACGAAGAATTAGATGTGGTCCCTGCCATTACATAGTCTGAAAAACATCCAAGTTCTAGAATACATTTTATTACTGTAGCTATTTCATAACCCTTGAAGGGTCACATTTAGATCATAGCCTCCCTAACACTTAGCAGTTGGTCTTCACAAGTAGCTATGATCAAAAATTTAATCAGATGATACAGATGGCTCCATCAGCACAGCCTTTGAGAACTCAGGGGCACTTTCACACTAAAACAAGTAGGTTACTAGGTGATTAGGAAAAAAAAAATTAGATGACTTGGTGTGGTTTATTTATTTGGAATGCTTTTAGTTAACTAAAGATCCCTCTCTCTTCCCTGAACCCAGACCAGTAATTCTGAGATCAAGACTAACAAGGTTACTCTAGGACTAAAGGATTGCTATAAAGATGCCCACAAAGATGGTGACTGATCTTGAGCAAGTCAGACCATCTGAACTTTGGTTTCTTCTTTTGTAAAATAAGGGGATTAAATTAGTTGCTAAGGTCCCATCTGACTCTAAAATTTTGGGCCTTGATGACTTACTCAAGATCATGTATTCACAAATTTGTTATCATTTAGCAAATGATGATTTGTTAAGTGATGACCCAGTGAATCTATGACATATAATTACCCCATTCCATTTCACCCTCTTTCCTCCCACTACATTTCTCTCTCACCATTTACCTTAATTTCTTTTAAGATATGGTCCCATCCTATTCAATTCAATCTGTGCTCTCTGTCTCTGTATGTGTGTGCATGTGTGTATGTGTGTGCATGCGTGTACATATGTGTGTGTGATCCCACCAACTACCCAGATACTGAAAAGTTTTAAGAGTTACAAATATTGTCTTTCCATGTAGGAATGTAAACAGTTCACTTCTGGTAAGTCCCTTAAGACTTCTCTTTGCTGTTTACTTTTTCATGCTTCTTCTCATTCTTGTGTTTGAAAGTCAAATTTTCTTTTCAGCTCTGGTCTTTTCATCAAGAATGCTTGAAAGTCCTCTATTTCATTGAAAGACCACATTTTCCCCTGAAGTATTATACTCAGTTTAGCTGGGTAAGTGATTCTTGGTTTGAGTCCTAGTTCCTTTGACTTCTGGAATATCTTATTCCACGCCCTTCGATCCCTTAATGTAGAAGCTGCTAGATCTTGAGTTATCCTGATTGTATTTCCACAATACTGGAATTGTTTCTTTCTAGCTGCTTGTAAGATTTTCTCCTTGACCTGGGAGTTCTGGAATTTGGCCACAATGTTCCTAGGAGTTTCTCTTTTTGGATCTCTTTCAGGTGGTGATAGATGGATTCTTTCAATACTTATTTTGCCCTCTGGTTCTAGAATGTCAGGGCAGTTTTCCTTGATAATTTCATGGAAGATGCTATCTAGGCTCTTTTTTGATCATGGCTTTCAGGTAGTCCCATAATTTTTAAATTGTCTCTCCTGGATCTATTTTCCAGGTCAGTTGTTTTTCCCCTGAGATATTTCACGTTCTCTTCCATTTTTTCATTCTTTTGGTTTTGTTTGGTGATTTCTTGGTTTCTCGTAAAGTCATTAGACTCCATATGTTCCATTCTAATTTTGAGAGAACTATTCTCTTCAGTGAGCTTTTGAACCTCTTTTTCCATTTGGCTAATTCTGCTTTTGAAAACATTCTTCTCCTCATTGGCTTTTTGAACCTCTTTTGCCAATTGAGTGAGCCTATTTTTCAAGGTGATATTTTCTTCAGCATTTTTTTGGGTCTCCTTTACCAAGGTATTGATCCGTTTTTCATACTTTTCTTGCATCTCTCTCATTTCTCTTCCCAGTTTTTCTCCACCTGTCTAACTTGCTTTTCAAAATCCTTTTTGAGCTCTTTCAAGGCCTGAGCCCACCCGACATCCCCCTGGGATGTCTGAGGTACTGAGGCCCCGCCCTCCATGTCTTTCCCTGATGGCAAGAATATGTCCTCTTCATCAGATCCGAATGTTGGGATCATTTGCATCTGTTTGAAAAAACTCTCTATAGTCTTATTTTTGTTCCCTTTTCTAGGCATTTTCCCAGCCAGTTACTTGACTTCTGAGATTCCTGCCCACCTCTGCCTAGATCCGCCCAGCTAGTGCTTGGGGTCTGAGATTCAAATGGGCTTTCTACGGCAAGCAGCTGCTATTCAATGGGAGCTTTAGTTCTGGTGCTGGGGTGGGGGCAGGGCCACCTCCCAGGCTCAGTTCCCTCAGGGGTTTTATGCAGAGACCTTCAGTAATGGAGTGGGGTGGGGCAAGGCCGTCTCCCAGGCTCAGCTCCCTCAGGTTGTTTAGGCAGAGACTTTTAGTAATGACGATCCTGCCAGCTGCTGGGGGAGTCCCGGGCCGCCGCCAAGCCACAGCTGCCTCTGCCGCTGCTGCCTCCGCCGCTGCACCCGTCTCTGCCTCCGCTGCTTCCTGCCCCCGCCTCTGCCACCGCCGCTTCCTCCCGAGGGGACCCGAGCCACAGAGACACCCCGCTTCCCTCTAGGTCGGCCCAGCTGTCTCTCTCACTGACCTGTAGCTTCTGTGGGCGGAGGGACTTTCCCGGCCGCCGGAGCTTCCGTCCCTGAAGCCTGCTTGGATCAGCTTCTCTGGGGCCGCGGCCAGGGCAGCGCTGGGGTGGGGTCCACTTTCCGGGGCACGATGGACCCTGTGGGTGGCTCTCCAGGGCTCTCTGGAATGGATATCTCTTCCACTATGTTTATGCACACCCTACAGTGATCCAGAACTTATGGGGATCTCTTCTTACATTATTTCTATGGGCTGTGGGTTCGGAGTTCGTAAACATGCATCTTTCTACTCCGCCATCTTGACTCTGCCCCTCTAGCTCTTTTTATAGATGAAGAAACTGAGGCAAACAGGGTAAAGTGACTTGTCATTTTAGAGTCATATAGCTAGTAAGTGTCTGAGGCCAGATTTGAACTCAGGAAATTGTGTCTTCCTGACTCCAGGCATGGTACTCTATCCATTGTGCCACCTAGATGCCTTGAAGTAATAGGGAGACAGATTCCAGCCTCATAGAAGCTAATATGTACTAACAATGTGAGTTGTTGAGTAGACTCAATTGCCTTGAGAAGTAGTGATCACCCTAACCTGGACAAGCACAGGGAAGGCTAGATGACTTGCCAGAGATATTTAGAGAGAATGACTGTTCCCATGCTAGTGGGAAGAGGTGACCTCCAAGGTCCTACCGTGTCTTGATGCCCTAGGATTCTCATCCCCTTGTGAAATTTCCAGAGATTTGGCTTATGGGTAATCTGATCAAGAACATAGATATTGAGGTACAAACAGTTTTCAGAACTGTTAGGAATTGGTATGTACATTTTCATGATCACTGCCATTCTTTCTAGGGTAGTGACGTCCTGCAAACACCTGGAAAAATCAAGAGACAACTGATCTGAGCTGAATCAAATGGGGATAATAATAATAGCAGAATGCTTTGAGGTTTTCAAAACACTTTACAAGCATGACCTCATTTAACCCTCACAATAACCTTGAGATGGATTTGCTATTATTATCCCTATTTTACTGATGAGCAAACCAAAGCAGCCTAAGGTACAGTGACTTGCCAACATTTTAGAACTTCCTGTAGAGTCTTTCTTCTTGTTCATTGTTCATTGAAATGTTTGAGTTTCTTGGTGATTTTTAAGTTGTAAACAAAGGATTTTTTAAAATGTTAAATATCTGGAAACCAAACACATATCACTAAGAGGCAAATAGCTGAACACATCACAGTGTGTGAATGTCATGGAATGTAGCTGCAGTGTAAGAGGATAAATGTGAGGAAGTCACAAAACCTGCTGCTGATTGATGAAAGTTGAGCTGGACCAGTAAAGACCATGACTAGAAGCATTTTAACAAGAGCAACAGTGCTGGCCACTGTGTCAGTTGGATTTTCTTTGCTACAGAGGAGCATTATGTTGGAGGGATAGGAGGTAGGTGGGGGCATGATATGGGTAATCAGTGTGGTCTCCAAAGCAAAAGGCATCAGTCAGCTTTAAAAAGAAACAAAACAAAGGGTTAGGTTCAATGACATCTAATGTCTCCCCCTATGTCAGCCTGTAAGGTAAGACTTTGCTATTTATTAGCTTTGTGATCTTGGGTGACTCAATCTCTGTGGTTGTTCAGTAGTGTCTGATCCTTCCTGACCCTTTATGGAGTTTTCTTGATGGAGATAATGAAGCAGTTTGTTATTTCCATCTCCAGTTCATTTTATAGATGAGGAAACTGAGGCAAAAAGGGTTGTGATTTGCCCTGGGTCACACAGCGGCTAAGTATCTGAGACCAGATTTTAAGTCCGGTCTTACTGTCTCCAGGCCTAGTCTTCTATCCTCTGAGCCATCTAACGGCCTCTAATTTTTATTAGTGCTTTTTTCCTATCTGTAGTAATATGTGTACTGACTACCTCAGAGTAAGTTTTCTGAAGTCTGCTATCCTATAAAATCCAAATAAACATACAATTATCTTTAAGGAATTATTTGAAGGCTTACTGACCATGGGGATATTGGGAATATTCATTCCTTCAATAAATATTTAACAAACGTCTACTGTGTGCAGAGCACACAGAGACAAAAATGTGGGTAAGACATGATGGCACCCTGTGCTTACCTGGTAAGAAAAGGAGAGAGGAAGGTGCTTCACTGGGTGGATGGGCATCTGTCACATTGCTCCATGAATTCAGTGGCTGTGGAGGAAAATACCTCAGGGCTCCCAAAGGCAGGTTGGCAAAAGGGATTCCCATTGACATCTTTATCAATCCCTTGATACTGATATGAGTCCTTTGGATCTGTCCAGACTCAGTGGTCCTGATGGGGCCATCTGCCTGAAGTCCTGTGAAAAAAGGGAAGAGAAATCCTCAGGGACAGAGGGTTGAACTGGTATCCAAAAAACCATCTGCCTATGCACCCTAACTCCTAACAATTTTTCATCAGATGGGAAAGCAATCTCCTATTTCTGTCATGATTCTTATCATTTCCCTTAAAAAGCTCCATCAATGGGGAACTTACTCCAGAGAAGGGTCATTTGTACCTTCAGGCAGATTTGGCACCGACTCAAGAGCTGAGGATCCTGAGTGTCAAGATCAAAGCAATTGCTCCCCAACAATCCCAATTGCAGTCCAGTTTAAGAAACCATAGAGCTAAAAATCAGTGCCATATAGTTTATTGATTGAATAGCTGATTCAAATAAACAAAGACCTACTGTGGGCAATGCCCTCACCTCTGAATTGAGGATAAAAAGGCATGAATTTACACTCTCCTAGAGAACAATGACCTGTGTGCCAATAAGAAGGAATACAAAGGAGAGGTATAAAGGAGACTTCCTGGTTACTGGATGTGAACAGGATGTTTTCAGGTGAAGAAATCAAAGCTTTCCATAGTCATAAGGGAAAAAAAGCTCTCCAACATTATTGGTTAAACAAATGCAAATTAAAACAACTCTTGAGGTGCCACCTCATACCTCACATCCATCAGATTGGCTAATATGACAGAAAAAGAAAATGATAAATGTTGGAAAAGATGTGGGAATATTGGGAAACTAATTCACTGTTGGTGGTACTGTGAATTGATCTAACCATTCTGGAGAGCAATTTGGAACTCTGCCTGAAGGGCAATCAAATTGTTCATACCCTGTGATCCAGCAGTACCACTACTAGGTCTGTAACCCAAAGAGATCATAAAAAAGGGAAAAGGATGCACATGTACAAAAATATTAATAGTAGCTCTTTTGTGGTGGCCAAGAACTAGAAATTGAGAGGATGCCCATCAACTGGGAAATGACTGAATAAGTTGTAGTATATAATTGTAATGGAATACTCTTGTACTCTAAGAAACATGAGCAACTGATTTCAGGAAAAACCTGGAAATACTTAGAAGAACTGATGCTGAAGTGAAGTGAGCAGAACCAGGAAAACACTGGACACAGTAACAGCAACATTGTACAATGATCAACTATGATCAATTTAGATCTTCTCAGTAATACAATGATCCAAGACAACTGTAAAAGACTCATGGTGAAAAATGCTATCTACATTCAGGGAAGGAACTATGGAGTCTGCGTGCAGATCAGAGCACACTTTTTTCACTTTTTTTGTGGCTTTTTTCTTTTGATCTGTTTCTTCTTTCACAACATGACTATTGTGGAAATAGATTTACATTATTGCACATGAATTACCTAAGTCTGAATACTTGCCTTCTTGGGAACAAGGGATGGGAGGAAGGGAACCAGGGAAGAAAAAAAATCTGAAACTCAAAATCTTATGAAAAATGAATGTTGAAACCTATCTGTAAGGGAATTGCCAACCCCCAGCCTCTTGGACGGCATTCATTAGTCACGACTCAGATAAACTGAGAGGAGACTGGTAAGGCATGAACAAGATGGTGCTGGGAGGAATGGTTCAGCCCCTGTTTTGCTCAAGGCTATTTTCCCGGGCTTTTCTGAGAACAAAGAAGCCCAAAATGTTTTTCTTTCTAGGGGCTACATGTCCACCCTGGGAAGTCCTGGTCTAAGGTAAATTACTTCCTTATAAGGGCAAACTACTAGCTGATAGGTTCACTTATCAGCTGGTGTCAGAAAAGAGATAAAAGCACCGCTCACTGCTTGAATAAACGGAGTTCTTTCTATCTTGTCTCCGCCTCAATCATTGCTTACAGCTAAACTCCACCAAGGCCTACAGGCCTCTGCTGGTCAGATAAGCCTGTGGGCCCAAGAGATCAGGCTTGGACTGCCGGGGTCCCTAACACCTATCTTACATGTAATTGAAAAAAAAATTAATACTATTTACAAAAAAAGAAACAATGAAAGAAAAAGGATGAAATAAGTTGTGCTATATATTCTTTTGCAAATGCAGAGCTCCTTCTTCTAGTCTTTAAAAAAATCCTCCCTCCAATCCTTACTCTTCTCTACCTCCTAGAAAATGACTCAGCATTCCCTTTCTCCCCAACTCTCAGAAGTGGCTGATAGAAGTCTTTATACATAACATACACAGAGAAAGCATCAATTTCTCAGCAGCAAAGCTAGTTTCATCCCCTGAAATCAAAGCAGCAATAATCCTTCACTCCCAGTCCACCCACCCAATCAGTTAGGGCAACAAGAGAAAAAATAATGCACAAGTTCTTTATCTCCAATGGAAAAATCAAAGGACTCCTCCCATGTCCCCCTAGAAATCATTCCCTACTTTGGGTTAGCCTGGCAGAGCTGCTCACGTGGGGCTCGAATTTTTTCTGATCTCCTGAGTTACAAGTATCATCTTTCCATGTAGGGATGTCAACAGTTTAAACTCATTGCATAGCATCTTTTTTTTCTTTTCTGTTTACTTTTTTATACTTCTCTTGAGTCTTGTATTTGAAAATTAAATTTTCTGTTCAATTCTCACTTTATTATCAGGAATGATTGAAAGTCCTCTATGTCATAGAATGTCCTTCTTCTTCCCTGAAAGATAATACTCAGTTTCACCAAACAGTTGATACTTGGTTGTAATCCAAGCTCCTTTACCTTTTGAAATATCATATTCCTGGCCCTGTGATCCTTTAATATAGAAGGTGCTAAGTTCTGCATAATCCTGACTATGGTTCCATGATATTTAAATTGTTTCTTTCTGGCTGCTTGCAGTATTTTCTCCATTATCTGAGAATTCTGGAATTTCGCTAATATATTCCTTGGAGTTTTACTTTTGGAGTCTTTTTCAGGAAGTGATCAGTAGATTATTTCAATGATGATGTTATTCTCTGGTTCTGGGATATCAGGGAAGTTTTCCTTGATAATTTCTTGAAAGATGTTGTTTAGGTTCTTTTTTAGATCATGGCTTTCAGGTAGACCAATAATTATCTCTCCTGGATCTGTTTTCCAGATCAGTTGATTTTTCAACTGATTTTAATTTTTTTGTACTTTTTTATTCTTTTGATTTTGTTTGACTGATTTTTGATGTCTCATAGAGTCATTAGCTTCCACTTGCCCAATTCTAGTTTTTAATGAACTGTTTTCTTCAGATAGCTTTTATACTTCCTTTTCCAATTGACCAATCCTACTTTTTAAGGAATTGTCTTCTTCAGTGGTTTTTCCCCCCAATTTGGTGAATTGTATTTTTTTTAATATAAATCTATTTATTTAACTTTTTACATTCATTTTCACAAAATTTTGGGTTCCAAATTTTCTCCCCTTTTGTCCCCTCCCCCCACCCCAATACAACAAGCATTCTAATTTTCCCTATCATCAATCTTCCCTCTCTTCTATCATCCCTCTCTTCTCTTGTCCCCATCTTCTCTTTTGTCCTGTAGGGCCAGATGACTTTCTATTCCCCATTAACTGTATTTCTTATTTCCTAGTAGCAAGAACAATACTCAACAGTTGTTCCTAAAACTTTGAGTTGCAAATTCTCCCCATCCCTCCCTCCCCACCCATTCCCTTTGGGAATGCAGGCAATTCAATATAGGCCATATCTGTGTAGTTTTGCAAATGACTTCCCTGATGGTCGTGTTGTGTAAGACTATTTCCCTCCATCCTATCCTGCCCTCCATTGTTTCTATTCTGTCTTTTGATCTTGTCCCTCCCCAAGAGTATGGACTTCCAATTGCTCCCTCCTCCCATTGCCCTCCCTTCCATCATCCCCCCCCACCCTGCTTATCTCCTCCCCCACTTTCTTGTATTGTAAGATAGGTTTTCATACCAAAAAGAGTGTGCATTTTATTCCTTCCTTTAGTTGAATGTGATGAGGGTAAACTTCTTGTTTTTTTCTCAGCTCTCCTCTTTTTCCCTCCACTAAAAAGTCTCCTGCTTGCCTCTTGAATGAGAGATAATTTACCCCATTCCATTTCATCCTCTCTCCTCCCACTATATTTCTCTCACTGTTTACCTTAATTTCTTTTAAGATATGATCCCATCCTATTCAATTCACTCTGTGCTCTCTGTCTCTGTGTGTGCGTGCATGGGTGTATGTGTGTGTGTGTGCGTGTGTGTGTGTGTGTACGTGTGTGTGTGGTCCCACCAACTACCCAGATACTGAAAAGTTTTAAGAGTTACAAATACTGTCTTTCCATGTAGGAATGTAAACAGTTCACTTCTGATAAGTCCCTATGACTTCTCTTTGCTGCTTGCTTTTTCATGCTTCTTCTCATTCTTGTGTTTGAAACTCAAATTTTCTTTTCAGCTCTGGTCTTTTCATAAAGAATACTTGAAAGTCCTCTGTTTCATTGAAAGACCATATTTTCCCCTGAAGTATTCTACTCAGTTTTGCTGGGTAGGTGATTCTTGGTTTGAGTCCTAGTTCCTTTGACTTCTGGAATATCCTATTCCACACCCTTCAATCCCTTAACGTAGAAGCTGCTAGATCTTGTGTTATCCTGATTGTATTTCCACAATACTGGAATTGTTTCTTTCTAGCTGCTTGCAATATTTTCTCCTTGACCTGGGAATTCTGGAATTTGGCCACAACATTCCCAGGAGTTTCTCTTTTTGGATCTCTTTCAGGCAGTGATAGATGGATTCCTTCAATCCTTATTTTGCCCTCTGGTTGTAGAGTATCAGGGCAGTTTTCCCTGGTAATTTCATGAAAGATGATGTCTAGGCTCTTTTTTTGATCATGGCTTTCAGGTAGTTCCATAATTTTTAAACTGTCTCTCCTGGATCTATTTTCCAGGTCAGTTGTTTTTCCAATGAGATATTTCACATTGTCTTCCATTTTTTCATTCTTTTGGTTTTGTTTTGTGATTTCTTGGTTTCTCAGAAAGTCATTAGCCTCCATCTGTTCCATTCTAATTTTGAGAGAACTATTTTCTTCAGTGAGCTTTTGAACCTCTTTTTCCATTTGACTAATTCTGCTTTTGAAAGCATTCTTCTCCTCATTGGCTTTTTGAACCTCTTTTGCCAATTGAGTTAGCCTATTTTTTCAAGGTGTTATTTTCTTCAGCATTTTTTTGGGTCTCCTTTACCAATGTATTGATCCTTTTTTCCTGCTTTTCTTACATCTCTCTCATTTCTTTTCCCAGTTTTTCCTCCACCTGTCTAACTTGATTTTCAAAATCCTTTTTGAGCTCTTCCATGGCCTGAGCCCACTGGACATCCACCTGGGATGTCTGGGATACAGAGGCCCCGACCTCCACATCTTTCCCTGATGGTAAGAATTGTTACTCGTCATTAGAAATTAAAGGCAGGAACATCTGTCTCCCAAGAAAGTAGCTTTCTATGGTCTTATTTTTCTTCCCTTTTCTGGGCATTTTCCCAGCCAGTTACTTGACTTTTGAGATTCCTGTCCACCCCTGCCTGGATCTGCCCAGCTAGTGCTTGTGGTCTGAGATTCAAATGCTGCTCCCCAGCCTCAGGGCTTTCAGTGGCGGGTGTGGCTGCTATTCACAGCTTAAGTTCTGGTGCTCAGGTGGGGGCAGGTCCACTTCCCAGGCTCAGTTCCCTCAGGGGGTTTATGCAGAGAACTTTGGTAATGGACCTGAGCCCCTGTCTGCTCCAGGAGTCCCAGGCCATGGCTGCCTCTGCTGCTCCCTCTGTCGCTGCCTCCCGAGGGCACCCGAGCCACGGAGACACCCCGCTCCCCTCTCGGCCAGCCTAGACATCTCTCTCACTGACCTGTAGCACCTGTGGGCGGAGGGACCTTCACAGACGCCGGAGGTTCCGTCCCTGAAGCCTGCTCAGATCTGCTCCTCTGGGCTGTGCAGCCAGGGGAGCGCAGGGGTGGGCTCCACTGTCTGGTGTGCGATGGACCCCTGGGCACCACTCTCCAGGGCTCTGTGGAATGGAAATCTCTTCCACTGTGTTTCTGCATGACTTGCAATGCTCCAGAATTTGTGGGGAGTTTTTTTTACAGAAAATTTACGGGCTGTGGGTTCAGAGCTAGCATACGTGAGTCTTTCTACTCTACCATCTTGGCTCCTTGTCAATTGTATTTTTTAAGGAATTGTTTTCTATATTCCATTTTTGTCCTTCCTTTTCCAACCAGTTGATTCTCTCTTGCATTATCTCTTATTTCTGTTCACAGTTTTTCTTCTACTTCTCTCATTTGACTTTTAATATCCTTCTTGAGGTCATTCAAGAAGGTTTTTTGATCTTGAGACCAGTTCACATTCCCCTTTGAGGTTTCAGGTATGGGTTGACAGTGTTGTCCTTTTTTGATCTTGTATTTTGAGGTTCCTTGTCACCATAATAATTCTCTATTTTCAGTGTTATTTTTTGCTTTTTGTTCATTTTGTTTGCTTATTTCATGAATTTTAAAGTTGAGCTCTCCTTCTGGAGCACAGTGGGCCCTGTCCCAAGATTCTTTTCCTGAAATTCAGGGGCTTTGTCACTAACTTTTGCTATAGGACCTCACGGGCTGGCTGTGGGAGGTTGGATGTGTCTGGCAGCTTACCTGGTGCAGAGCTGGGATCCAAGTTGTAACATCTGGTATGTACTGAGGTCAGGTGAGGTTTTCTTCATTTTTCACTTGACTCTTTTGAAGCACAGGGAGGTCAACTGCTGGAGGACACCTGTTTGCTCTGGAATTCCCTGAAGTATGGGGAGGTCTGCTGTAGGAGGAGACATGCCAACTCTTGGTTATTCCAGCACATGTGATGGTTCTCTGAGCTGGAGTCCTCCAGTTCCCCTGGCTGTGCTAAGACATGTTGGTGGGTAAGGTATCCTGATATTGGTATTTAACTGCCTCATTGCTCTGGGGCTTAGGATCTTCCACCGGTTTATTGAGGTTGAGGCTGCCTCCAGCTTGCTGGGATGCATCCTTTCCTGGATTGTGTTCCCCTTTAACAAGTGATACAGACTTTAGTTTCTGAACCTCTATATCTCATAGATCAAAAGACTAGTCCACCCTGTCTTTCTGCTGCCTGTACTATTTCAGGATGCATTCTGGGGCATTTCTTTATGGGTGGTAAGGGATGAGAATTGAAAAGAAACAGTAATCAACTGCTTATCCCATGATCTTGGCTACCAGAAGTCCTATGACACACTTTTATATTTAATCTATATCAGTAACATTGTTTCCAACACTTTTAAGTCTAGACAATTGACAAAACAATAAATCAAGCCTAAAACTATAGGATTTTCTGATTTCAGAGATATAAATTTGACAATAGGTTCACAAGAGTCAGTTTGAGCTGCCTGCACCATTTCAACTGATGTGTAAAGGGTCAAAATTTGTACTATACACCCTAACCACCCTCCCTCCCAGTTTCTAGAGACTTCTGTGATGTTTACCTCCTTGAAGTCTTCAGTTATTTGATTTTTCTTCCTGACCCCATTTGGGGTTTCCTTGGCAAAGATACTAGAGTGGTTTTCCATTTCCTTCTCGAGCTCACTTTACAAATGAGGAAACTGAAGCCAACAGGGTTAAGTGACTTGCCCAGGGTCACACAGTTAGTAAGTGTTTAACACACAGTGCTAAGCTCTGGGAACACAAATACCAGCAGATAGACAGCCCACACATACTGGGAGCTTACATTCTGATGGAGGGAAACAACACATAAAGGATAGGGGGCAGAGGAGGGGGAAAAGAGTAAGGTACCATTCAGAGAATACCAGGAGAGTAAGGAACGTGGTATGAAGAGGAATGAGGACATGGTTGGCTAGGGCCTGCTCCTTAAAATAGAGGTTTGAAGGACTTCTATCAGACAAAACCCAGACCTTGCCAGGCTGCCTATTCTACTTTGGAAGGGTTCTGATCCTTAACTCATCTTTCTTGACATCAGGCTTAATTTTGTTTCTTTGCAATATCCATCCAATTTTGTTGGACTTGCCCTTTGGGAATCAAACAGAATGAGTCTAATTGCCCCTTTCCATTATGATCTTTCAAGTGTTAAGAACAAGGTTATGTCTACCCTCATCAAACCAATGTGATCCAAATTTGTAACACATATGAGGCAAGAACTCACAGTGACCATTCCACAATAGTCCCAGCATGACCACTTCTCAAGTACATTGTAGAGGATGGTTCTTTCCAGCTACAAGTGGGTCTAGATGGTTCCTCTGATCTCTTTTGATCCTGAGACTCTGTTGTTCAGCATGTCTCCACTCATTCTTCTGTGGAGGACTTGGAGCTGCCCACGAGGCCCCCAATAAATAGGCAAGATGGCTCCAATAAACTTCCCCAGAGAAATGAGATTGTGTTTCAATGACTCTGTTAGAGTCCGGATGCCCTTAAATGTACCTTATCACAGCCAATTCCCTTCAAGGTAGAATGTGGTTAGAACTACAAGTGGATAGAAAGGGGAAAGGAAAAGACCTTCTAGCCTCAGATGACTCTGGAGAAGAAAGTGAGGCAGTTGATTTTGCACAGTTCTCATTCACTTAAATCCAAATCACTTACAAGTCATAGCATCAGCTTCCTGAAGTCATGGTCTTCTTCAAGACCAAAGGACAAATCACAACCTATGAATACTACCAGATGTCCCACAGGAGACCTAACTGGCCAGGTAAAGTTAGCAACACAGCTCCTTCCTTCCCCCTTCCCCATTTCCCTGCTTCCATCCTCTCTTCTCCTCCCCTTCTCTTCCCTAGCCTTCCTTTCCTCCTTCCTCTCCCTCTGTCCACATATGGTATAATGTCCTTACCTGTGGATGTTCTGCCCAAAGGAATGTAAATTTTGACTTCCTGAGTCTCAGAAGATATTTTCATATTTATAGGCTAAATTTCTTTCTCAGAGACCAGACTTTAAATTCAAATCACTCTGGCTGCCATTGATTAACTAAAAATAGGTCCAAGCCTATGCCCAACTTGGTTATTATTGGGCACAGCTGGCTTAGAATGAATGTCAATAGCAACTGTTTCTGTTTTGTCCAGAAACCCTGAGGGTTTTCCCCTCCCAGATTGATTTTTTTTTCTCATTAGGTAAAAAAAAAATTTTTTTCTTTCCCTCATTTCTTGCCTAGCCTTATTAACTGAATGGGCATTTCCTCAGTCAGACCCAGACAGAGAACTGGAAAGACCTTAGCCATCCCCAGTTGTTCTGATCTATATCTTGTCACTGGATCCAGATGGCTCCAGAGGAGAAAGTGAGGCTAGTGACTTTTCAGATCCCTCCAATCGCTTAAAACCCAGTGCACTTGTAAGTCATGATATCACCTTACTGATATCATGGTCCTCATTGAGAATGAAGGACAAACAGCAACAACAGAAGAGCATTCTTGCTTAGGGATAGGTTGGACTAGTGGTCTCTGTAGTCCCTTCTAATTCTAAAATTCTATGACCCTGTCAGTTTCACCCAAGCTGCCTTTTTTCTTCTGAGTTTGTTGGCTACATTTCCTGCTCAAAGATCAAGCCCTAACCCCAATTCATTCTGGAGCTCATAGACTGGATAAAGAGTCCCCACCCACCTCGCACAGAGTGACTGTAATTACTAAATAGTAATTATTTCTTTTTTACACAGGAACCTTGAAGGTCTTCCCCCCCCAGTTTGAATTTTTTTATTAAAGGGGCCATCCCTTGAGTAGCTACTTAAAGAGGGTTATTAATTGAATGGGTTTATCTCACTCAAAGTGAGAATGTGATAAGACCCTATTCTGAAAGGACCAGGGTCTTACATTGCATCCTGGGCCATCTCCAGTCATCTGATTAATGAATATCAGAGGACTGGACCCAAATGATTCAAGAGAAGAAAGTGAGGTTGGTGACCTTGCAAAACCTTCCCTCACTCAAATAAAACTGCAAGTCATGTCATCATCTTGATGTCACGGTCCTCTTCATGAATGAAGGACAAATATAAACCATGTGTGAGTAGCAGCTCCTCTCCCCCTCCTCTTCCTCCTCCTCCTTTTCCCTCTTTTCTAGTGTTCTACCCAGGGGAAGGTACACTGCAAGCCCAAAAGCTGCCTTTTTTCCTTTGGCTTTACTGGTTCCATTTCTT
The DNA here is from genome assembly GCA_023548195.1 of Bettongia penicillata ogilbyi. NCBI lineage: Eukaryota > Metazoa > Chordata > Mammalia > Diprotodontia > Potoroidae > Bettongia > Bettongia penicillata. The sequence continues at coordinate 2,420,562 of JAJHZJ010000373.1, read as the reverse complement.
GCTCAAAGATCAAGCCTTAAACCCTTCACTCTGGAGCTTGTAGACTGGACAAGTCCCCACCCACCTAGCACAGAGTGATTGTATTTACTAAATAGTAATTGTTTGTCTTTTACCCAGGAACCCTGAAGGTCTTCCCCTACCAATTTGATTTTTTTTTTTTTGTTAAAGGGGCTATCCTTTGAGCAACTACTTAAAGAATTCTATTCATTGGATGGGTTTATCTCACTCAAAGTGATAAGACCTTAGCCTGAAAAGGCCAGAGTCTCACATTGCATCCTAGGCCACCTCCAGGCATCCTGAGGAATACCAGGCCACTGGACCCGGATGGTTCAATAGAGGAAAGTGAGGTTGGTGACCTTGCACAGCTCTCCCTCACTTAAATCAAAGTCAACTGCAAGTCATGTCATCAACTTGATATCATGGTCCCCTTCAATGAACAAAAGACAAACACAACAATTCTATGACCCTGCCAGCTTTCACCTAATGGAGAGTAGGAGCTGCCAATGTGTTGTCCCAAGCATATTAATGACATGGTTCTAAGAACTTTCATTGACATCATGCCAAGAGTTGGCCACAGAGCAGTGGGAGCCTGTTTCAATGGTTGTTCCAGGAGTTGGCATTGGATGCCCTTAAATTAATCCAGTTCAACCATTTTCCTTGAAGCTGGAATGTAGGGGTAGAATAACATTTGTAAGGAAAGAGAGAAGGACCATTCCAAGAGACTACAAATTCTATGCTATGGTGAATAAATGGAGCGCCAGACTGAGAATCAGGAAGACCTGAGTTCATATCCTCCCTCAGACATTTTTTTGGTTGGTTGGTTGTTGTCCTGCTTTCTAGAAGAGGACCAAAATGACATTGCTGTGTTTGATTCAAAGTAAAGTGTGTCTGTCTGTGACTGAGCAGACCAATATGAGCTCAGAAAGCTCTACCACAGGCCAGGCACAAATAGATCATATGAACATTTGGAGCAGAGATATCTCTAAATTTGAGCATGTCATCTATTTTTTGAGCTAATGCAATTCTACTTCACTCATCGAACACAGCGTCTTTATTTGATGCAGGCACACCATGCAGGGTGGTTCTTTGCCAGTGTTTTCCATCCCATGCGATCATTCCAAACTTCTTAAAAGAGACCATGAGAGTGTCTTTAGTATCTGGACCACCTTGGACAACTTTTCTCTATTCTGAGCCTTGGAGATCATTCTTGTTCAATGATTTCTAGTATCCCTTATGAATCTAAATCATTCAATCAATCAAAGAGCAAACATTAATTCTTTACCTACCAAGTGCCCTAGAGATACAGTGACAGAAAATGAAACCATCTCCCCTATAATTCAATGAAAAGAACTAGGGATTTTTTCCTCTCTAGGCAGGATAGACTGACTGGTCTCATCAGATTCTCACTGTCTCAGAACTAGAAGGTCTCTTACAAAAGAGATGACATTAGTAAAAAGTGTTTCCATTAAACAGTGACCAGAACATAGTAGCCACTACATTAATGTTTTTATTCTTCTAGATATCTATTAAATTCTTCTGCCATAACAGTAATGAGTGAGAGTCAAAATATTTCATTCAAAACTTTAGTATACTTTAGTTCAGACCAAGGAAATATTCAAAGCAAATGATTACATGTTATTGGGCTGCAATAATTGTAAAAATAGTTATCCTTAAGGATCACAACTCCACCCGGGATTTTTCATGCTGTGATTCCTTCATTTTCTCAGTCAAAATTTTGGTCCAGAATTCGAACTTATCCTTCTTAAGGCTTGTTCCCACAGACAATTGCAAATTCAGTTGTAGGTACTCTTCTTTCTGGTCATAGACTGGCCAGTGAAAAAGGTCTGCACCATTTGGGTCCCTGGGAGGAAAAAATCAAACATTTAGAGCTTAACAGGGCCACTCCATTGCCAAGTCTAACAAGCCACATCATCTCAGCCTTGAAATCAAGGAAGGAACCCAGAGGTAGGGGTCAGCTGACAATGGTAGCACCTACAGAGAGACCTGTTCACCCATCCTTAAGCAGTTTGGTCTTCATCTTTCATACCGAGACTTTCTAATCTACCAGAAGCAGAAGGTCCAAAGGGTGAAAGGACTCACACAGGGAATAAATAGCCATTTGAACTCGTATCATTACACTCCTTTTAAAAGCGGCAGCTAGGTGCTGCAGTGGATCAAGCCAGGCCTTGAGTCAGAAAGACCTGAGTTCAAATCCAGCCTCACACACTTACTGTGTGAGGCTGGGCAAAATACTTAACCTTCTTTGCTTCTCTTTTCTCATTTGTAAAATGAGTTAAAGAAGGAAATGTCTAACTGCTCCAATATCTTTACCAAGAAAACTCCAGATGGGCTTTAATAGAATTATGCACAACACAGGACTCCAAATCCAAGGGTCTTGCCACTACCACCTGCCCTCATGCTTCCCAGGGGGGAAGAGAAGTCAATGACACTCAAGGGTGGTGGTGTGGGACAAGAGAGTTGCTGATCTTACTTGTTTTCCTTTCAAGATGCCTAAAGGTGGGTTGAGTCTGATGGAGGAATGAACCCCACACTTCAAACCCCAGCCATGAACTTGGGAAAGGGTTACACTTGTTCACTAGACCTTGCCTCTAGGTTGAAATAACATTTTTTCCTGAACAAATTTCAATCAGGGAACTTCTACGTAAATGGGAAATCTGTTTGTGCCTAGGAACAAGTACTACCCACAGGGAAATCAAGGGCTAGCTTTCTCACCCATGACGGGCAAAGTTTGCCCAGTAGCTCATTATCCTGTGGCTCAGGAGTTTTTCCTCTTCTGTTCCCTCTCCTAAAACTAGGAACAGAAAAAGAAACATCTTGGTTAAGGTCAAAGGCAGATGCAAAGGCCTCCTCTCCTCCAGTCCCCAGTCCCAACCACCCAGTCAATCCTGCTCTGGCGACTGACCTTATCTTCCTTCAATATTTACCTTCATGACATTCCCCTCCCAGAGAATCTCCCAGGGTTTCCATTGGCCTACTCTGTATGATTCCATAATCTCACCCCAAAAAACAAAGTGATGCTGCTGGACTGGAATTCAGGAAAACCTGAGTTCTAATCCAGCCTCAGACACAGAATAGTATCATTGGGTAAGTGACTTAACCTCTGTCTACCTTTGTTTGAAAAATGGGGGTAATAATTGTACCTGTGCCCCAGGGTTGCTAGGAGGGTTAAAAAAAAAGAGAGAGATAATATTTGCAGAGCACTTTACAAGACTTGTAAAAGTGTTACATTAAGGCTTATTATCATTATTACATTTGTATTATTATTTCCTTATGATAATATATATAAAAAAAGTGAGTCACCTTCTCACTTTCTCCTAATCTCCTTGTTCTTGCTTGTTTCTTTTGATGGTACCACTACCTTCTCAGAGACACCTCAATATGAAACCCTAGGGTTATTCATTTTTGACTCTTTCCCTTTGTTCCTCCCCAAATCACTAAATTCTATGAATCCCATCTCTGGCATCTATCCACTCCTCTCTATTCACATGGCCATCTTCATCCCTTATATGGCCTGCTAACTGATTTCCCTTCCTCCCTCCTTTCCCCTCTTTCCTGCATTCTTTAAACAGCTGCAAAAATGTTTCTTATTTCACAATTTGAAAAATAACTTTCTCAGTAATCTTCAGGGTCTTTCTGTTAAATACAAATTTCTTATTCTAGCATCTAAGACCTTCCACAGTCTGGCTCTGGTCTGTCTTTCTGACCTTATTTCACAAAATTTCTCTGTATATTTCTGCTCCCTGATTTGATGTTCCTTGATTTTGTCCCACCATCTTCCACCTCTGTGCATTAATGCAGTTCCCCCTGGCCTAGAATATATTTGGTGTTGTTGTTCAGAGGTGACTTACTTTTGATGACTCTATTTTGGGGTTTCTTGGCAGAGACACTGGAGTAGTTGGCCCTGTCTCCAGGTTAATTTACAGGTGAGGTAACTGAGGCAAAAAAGGATTAAGTGACTTGCCCAGAGTCATACAGCCACTAAGTGTCTGATGCTGGATTTGAATTCAGAAGATGAGTCTTCCTCATTCCAAGCCCAAGGCATTAGCTACTATGCTGCCTAGCTGCCCTGTATTCTTCTTAATTTATTCCTATTGAAATTCTTATTCTCAGGCTCACCTCCTGTAGAAAAAACCTTTTACCTCCTCCTTCTTCCCTCCTTCCTTTCCATCCCCTAACTGAAAGTATTCTTAGTGCATTTTTTCTGGATTTCTCTTTTGCCTCTTTATACTCTATCTCATTAATTCTATTTTTATGCACTTCATATCTTTGTAAACTTGTTTAGAGCATGGATTGTATGATTGCTTTTAATCTTTGTATTCCTATCAGCTAATGCAATTCACTACATCAAGTTTGATTATTAGCAAATATTGAGTCAAAATCAATTAAATTAAGGTATACCTGACCTAAGCAACAAGTGAGAAGACTAATGAGAGACTTTAATTAAAAAACAACACCAACATATGCTGTGCTGTTCTTTGGGAGAATGATATTGGATGATTTATTGAACAATGGAGTTAAGGGATATTTATCAGTTCTTATTGCTGACTTAAAGAAACCTATTCATTGAATGGGTGTATCTCACTCAAAGTAAGATTGTGATAACACCTTAGCCTGAAAGGGCCAGGGTCTCCCATTGCATCCTGGGCCATGTCCAGCCATACTGATGAATATCAGGTCACTGGACCTAGATGGCTCAGGAGAAGAAAGTGAGGGTGGTTGGTGACCTTGCACAGCCCTCCCTCACTCAAACCAAAGTCAATTGCAAGTCATGTCATCATCTTGATGTCATGGTTCTCTTCTAGAATAGAGGATAAACACAATAACAACATCATAATATCATAATAAAGTATATTATAATTTTATAATTGTACTTTTATTTATGTGATTATAATAATGTCACAATTATTACAAATGGCAATTAAAATAATTATTAATATAGTCCTCATCTATAATTGTGTAGCACAAGTTCTGGTAGCCATAAAACCATTGCCTATGGCCCCTGCCCCAGACAGTGCCTGCGAGTCAAGAACCCTACCTGGGGCAGTGCAGACAGGCTCAATTGCAGCTGCGAGCCCATAAGGTCATGAATTTATTGGGCATGGCAAGTCATGACACAGATAAATGGATATACTGGCCTTCCAGTTCTGCCAGGATAGGAGCAAAGAGGTGAAAATATGGAGAAAAGATGTCCAAGAACACAAATTTGGGACCTTCTAAAAATATTAAATCCAAAAACTCTAAATGTGAGAATTTTGTCCAACAATCACAAATGGATGCGCTGGTAGAAAAAATGAAACAAGAATAACTCAAGAAAAGGGAGAGAGAAAGAGAAGGAAGGGAAGGAATGTAGAAAGGGAACAAAGAAAGGAAGGGAAGACTTCCAGAACATTGGACAGATCCTCTTGCAGGATTTGTGGAAGCCAAAGAACAAAGAATCACATAGCACAAAATGGTGTGAAAAGTGAGGGTCAGGATGAGGGCATTACTGAGGCCAAGGGTTCATTGACAAATGGGAATGTGTCTTCTGCATTCGAGACTCATCTTCCCTTCTGGGCAGTAAACTCAAGGAAGTCAGAGGAAGTCAGGGACTGTGCCTTATCTTTGTGTCTTTGGGATCTCTTTATTAGATGAGGTTACTTATGTAAATTGAAATGAGCAGAATAGTAGATTCAATCCCTTGGTTCAGTTCACCTGAACAATCAAGGCTGATACTCAGTCACTTAATTGCCTCCTTTAGCCCCAGCACTGTGCCAAGGGTTGGAGATACAAACACAAAGAGTAAAAAGAAAAACAAAATCTCTTCTCAGGCAGCTGGGCCCTACTCAGTGCCTCCTGGGGGAACCTGGTAGGGCAGAAAAAACCCTGGATTTGGGATTAGATCTGCTAACTCTGCGACATTAGACAAGGCTATTATTCTCCCTGAACTTCAGTTTCCTCTTCTGTAAAACAGCCAGGATTGCAATCCCCCACCCCGTCCCCCATCCATCCCCCACTCCCTCCCCCCCTCCCCATGATGCTACCCTCACGAGGTATTTGGGAAGGTCAAACAGCAGCTAGATGATAAGTGGATGGAGTGCTGACCACAGAAGCAAGAAAGCACAAGTTCAGATCCTGACTCAGACCCTTAACTAGATCTATGATAATTGACCAGCCAAGAGTCACCTTTTTCAGCCTCAGTTTCTTCATCTATAAAATGGGAATAGCACCAGTAGCTACTTCAATGGACAGTTTTGAGACTCTCAAATGAGAATGGCATATACAAAGGTCTTTGTAAGCCTTCAAGCTATGCCTATTATCCTTATTAAATAAACTGGTTTATGGGATGGTGCTTTGGGGATGTAAGGCATTTTATTCATTCTGATATGACAAAAAGTAAGACAGGCGATGGAGATGGCAGGCCATAGCTCCAAGGATTCTGGTCCCTCTGCCTCCCACCCCAAGCCACAGGTTCCCCCCTCCATCCCATCTCCACTGCTTACAAGGAACTCCAAAGACAAAAAGCAGTTCATCACCATGGTCCGCCTTCACAAAATCTGGTTTGAGGCCATTAAATACACTTGATCGGTGCTGAAATTCATAAAAGTAGACTGGAGAACTGGGACCTAGACAAACATAAGAAATGATCAAGGTTATTGACACTCTGAACACAGGGCAGGGCCACATGGCAGAGGCTCAGTCTGATTCCCTCCTTTGGAGTGGGGGCAATGGTACTTGACCATTAACAGACAAGCTTCTAGAGGGCAGTCCCTTAACAAATACTGTCCAAGAGAGATGCTGTGAGGCAGGACAAGTACTAGGATCAGGTGCAACTGGACCTGGGTTGGAATTTTGACTCTGCTGCTGACCAACTACAAGACCTTGAGGGAATCCTTTTACTTCTCTTAAGTCAATTTTATGGTGGAGATAATAATCTCTGACCTGTCAACTCCATGGAAAGGGGAAGAGAAGAGAATAAGCATTAGTAGTGCAGTTGTTTGTCAATCATATTTAAATTTGCATGATCTCATTTGGGGTTTTCTTGGCAAAGATACTGGACTGGTTTGCCAATTCCTTCTGTGGCTCATTTTACAGATGAGGAAAATGAGGCGAAGAGGGTGAAATGATTTGCCCAGGGGCACACAGCTAGTAAGTGTCTGAGGTCAGATTTGAACTCAGGAAGAGTTTTCCGGGCTCCAGGCTCAATGCTCTCCCCATTGTGCCACCTAAATGCCCTATTAATAAGCCTTTATAGAGCACTTGATTTGTGGAAGACACTGTGCTAAGTGCTTTACAAATATTATCTCATTACAGCCTTGAAACAACCCTGTGATGGACATGCTATTATCATGTCCATTTCATAATGGAGGAAACTGAGGCAAGCGGAGGTTGAATGACTTGCTCAGAATCACACAACTAGAAGGTGTCTGAATCTGGATTTGAACTCAGGTCTTCCTGACTCCATGTCTGTGCTCAATCAACTGGGATGAGGTTGTTGTGAGGATCCAGGTGGGACAAATGAGTGTCAAATGTCAAGTGTCAACAAAACACTCAGACAATTTCCAGGCTTCTCAACCCACAAATGCCAAAAAGATCAGGTGGAAAATTCTGTGGGACCTGAGTGAAAGGAGAGTGCTCTTTCTGGATAGGTCTGGCACTAGTCCCAGGGAAGTGGGGGATGATGGTGACAGTGGCAGTAGAGGCTTCAATGGCAGAGGCTGCATCTGGGCCTCTGGGCCACACAGATGGTGGGGGATGGAAGGGCTAATAAAAAGTCCCTGAAGCCTGGAACAGTATACCCACACCCACCCCAACCCCCTCTGGAAGCAGAGTCCTACCTTGACAAAGAGTTAAAAAGCCAAGTGTTTGACTCTGAAGATGAGTAAACATCATAAAAGATCCCACACTATAGAATCTTAACTTTGGTGACAAGGAAGAAAAGGGCATACAACTAAAGAAGAACAGCAGAGTAAAAGCTTCTATATCAAGAGCCTCCAAGAAAAATATGAATTGGTCACAGGCCATGGAAGAGCTCAAAAAGGATTCTGAAAATCAAGCAAGAGAAGTAGGGAAAAAATTGGGAAGAGAAATAACAGTAATGCAAGAAAATCATGAGAAATGAGTTAAGAGCTTTCTAAAGGGGACCCTCCAAAATACTGAAGAAAATAATACCTTAAAAATAAACTAACCCAAATGGCAGAAGAATACCAAAAAGCCAATAAGGAGAAGAATACTTTTACAAGGCAAATTGGCCAAGTGGAAAAGGAGGTCCAAAAGCTCAGTGAAGAAAAGAATTCCTTCAAAATTAGAATGGAACAAGTTGAAGCTAAAGATTTTGTGAGAAATCAAGAAATTATAAAAGAGAACCAAAAACACAAAATAATAGAAGACAATGTGAAATATCACATTGGAAAAACTACTGACCTGGAAAATAGATCCAAGAGAGATAATTTGAAAATTATTGGACTACCTGAAAGCAATGATCAAAAAGGCTAGACATCATCTTTCAAGAAATTGTCAACAAAAACTTCCCTGATATTCTCGAACAAGAGGGTAAAATAGAAATTGAAAGAATGCACCAATCACCTCTGGAAAGAGATATTGAAAGGAAAACTCCTAAGAATATTGTAGCCAATTCCAGTGTTCTCAGATAAAGGAGAAAATATTGCAAACAGCCAGAAAGACACAATTTTAGTATTGTGGAAATACAATTAGGATAACGCAAGATTTAGCAGCTTCTATATTAAAGGAACAAAGGGTTTAAAATGTGATGTTCCACAGGTCAGAGGAGCTAGGATTAAAACCATGAGTCACCTACTAAGCAAAACTGAGTATTATCCTTCAGGGGAAAAATGGACATTCAATGAAATAGAGGACTTTTGAGCATTCTTGATGAAAAGACCAGAGCTGAATACAAAATTTGACTTTCAAATACTAGAATCAAGAGAAGCATGAAAAGGCAAACAGTAAATAAAAATCACAAGAAACTTATTAACGTTGAACTGTTTATAGTCCTACAGGGAAAGATGATATTTGTAACTCTTGAGATATTTCTTAGTATTAGGATAGTTGGAGTAAATATTGATAGATAGATGAGAGAGAGACAGAGAGAGAGAGCACAGGGTGAGTTGAATATGAAGGGATGATATCTATAAAATAAAATTAAGGGGTGAGAGAGAATATATTGGGAGCACAGTAAGGGGGGCATAATTGACCCTATTCACAATGGAAGGGAAGAGGGCCTAGGTGAGAAAAAAAATGAGTGAATCTTACTCTTATCGGATTTGGCTTAATGAGGAAATAATGTACACACTCAGTATCTTATCCTACACGAAAGTAGGATGGAAGGAGATAAAGGGGGGGTGGGAATATAGAAAGGAGGGAAGATTTGGGGAGGTAAACTTTTTAGAAAAGGGATAGTGTGAAAGGAGAAAATAGAATAATTAGGGGGTGAGAGAAGATGGAGGGAAATATAGTTAATCTTTCACAACATGATTATGATGGAGGTATTTTGCATAACTACATATGTATAGCTTGTATTGAATTGCTTGCCTTCTCAGTAGAGGTGGGGAGAGAAGAAAGGAGAAAATTTGGAACACAGTTTTAAAAACAAATGTCAAAAAATTGTTTTTACATGCAACTGGGAAATAAGATATACAAGTCATGAACACAGAAATCTATAATGCTTTTCAGAAACTAAAGGGGAAGATGATAAAAGGGGGAATAATAAAAGGGAGGGCAGATTTGGGGAAGGGGTAATCAGCATGCATTCTATTTCAGAAAGGGGGGAAGGGAAAGATGGGGAGAAAATTTGGAACTGAAAATCTTGTGGAAATAAATGTTGAAGACTAAAAATAATAAATCAATTTAAATCTTTAACACAATAAATAAAATACCAACATAAAAAAGCAATAAAACACTCTAGAAGGCATTTTAAAATTTATTTTTAATTGACCACATTGATAACTTGATTTCAATGCAATTGGTTTTCTGAACTATGTATTTTTATTTTACACATTTAAAAGGAGTACTCTGGAAGGCATTTTGAACTTTCCCTGAATTTCCAAAGGGGTATATAATGCATACCCACAAAAAAGTCAAAAGTTTCTGTGGGTTATTACTATTATTATTTCTTGTCATAATGATAATAATATATAATAATATATTATTTATATGTATATGATATTATTATTATTATTTGTTAGCAATGGTCACAGAGTCCCCCACAATACCCAGCTATGTTTACACTGCAGAAGAAGGAAAGAAAAAGAAAGGTTTAATCAGGGGGTTTAATCTGGAGGCTATGGAAAGCAAAGCCAGAAGCAGGAACTTCCTTCTACATGAGTGTGGAGATAACATACACACACTGTCCCAGAGATAAAACATTCTTATACTGATTCTAAAAAGGGACAATGTCATACTCACTGTGTTGATACTTGGCCACTTTGATGGAAGGAAGAGCAAATATGAAGTCACCCAACATTTCATGGAATTGAGCTCGATTTTTCTCAGAATCCTCAGAATCTGTTAAATTTTCTTCCACCATCAAATGCCCAATCTCAGGACGAAAAGCCTATAGTAGACCCAGAAGGAGAACGAGTAAGAGAAAAATGGATATACTTGGCAGGGTGTTGTTTGGGTTTATTTATTGGTTGATAGTAAGGAATAAGCAAAGGAGGTGGTTGACACAGTAGATAACTTGCTGGCTCTAGAGTCAGGAGGATCTGAGTCCAAATCTGAACTTTGACATGTATTAGGTATGTGACCTTGGGTATGTCACTGAATCTTGTTTGCCTCAGTTCCTCATCTAAAAAATGAGCTGGAGAAGGAAATGGAAAACCACTTATAAGAGTAACCATGCCAACATAAACAGGGGGACCTACTATCACAGGTTCTTAGATCTTCATTCATAAAAGGAAAGGCAACTTTTGAGGGATTAATGATCATTTTAATCAAGCACATGTATCATTCACCTAGTTCAGGGGAGTTGGCACCTTGAACTTCGAAGAAAATACAGAGAAATTAAAGATGAACAGACATAGCTTCCTCTGCCTAACCATAATTCAACAGTCTAAGTGTCTCACTTATAGTTACCAAAGAGGGAAGCACTGACATCTGAGTTCTCAAAGCTGGGTGCTCCTTAAAGTGACTTCCCAGAGTCTTTGTCTGACCAAACAAACACTTAGAGTCAGTAAACCACACAGTAATCAAAGATTAACAGACATGGCTTCCTCTGCCTGAATTCAACAGATAGTCCAACTGTCTGACCATAGTTATCAAAGAGAGAAGCACTGACATCTGGATTTTCAAAGCCAGGGGGCTCCTAGAATCTTCATCTGACACTCAAACCTTCTTACAAAAACTAAGCCCCCAAATAAACCTCACCCTCAGAGTATGCATATACTTTTTAGAGCTAGAAGGTATAACCCCCTGACCCAATCCCTCAATAGAAAAAACAAAAGGTAAGTGGGACCCTCCTATACAAGAACTGCCCTAATCAAGCTTCACACAATGGGCAGGCCCATTAATGGGTGGGAAAGATTTTCCTTAGTCACATTATTCAAGCAGAGGCACTTTTAGTAAAACAAAAACAGCAAAAGATCCTAATTTGATTGCCATCATACCACTCTAGTATCTTTTGCCAACAAAACCCCCCAAAAGGGTCACAAAGAGTCAGATATGACTCATCAATTAAACAACCATAAGGAATAAATCCACACAATTTTGCCTGCTATTCATTCATCCTGAGTCTCATTAGATTCTTTTACCACCTCCTCATCAGGGTCTGCTTTTTCTGCATTACATTACTCAAGAAGATACTACACAACTACTTGTTAGACATGGTGAGGAAATTACATGGCATTCAAGGAAAGGATGGAGATACATGGGGTACCTAAAGTCTCTTCCTACTCTGTGACAATGAAAGAAGAAAGTCAGAAAGTGGAAGGACCTTCATTGGCTCTCTCCCAGACTATTTCTATAGCCTCCTAACTGGTTCCTGTGCCTGAGATCTCTCCCCACTCCAAGCTATCCTCCCCTCATCTTCCAAAGTGATTTTCCAAGCACAGTTCTGATCATTTTACCCCCTATCTCAACTAAGTAAATTCTTGTGGGTGCCCATAACCTCTGAAATCAAATATAAACTCTTCTTTCTTTTATGAGTGATCTTTCTTTTTTTATTTTTAATTTTAAATGTTTATTTATTAATTTTTAGTTTTCAACATTCATTTCCGTAAAATTTTGAGTTCCAAATTTTCTCCCCTCTCCCACCCCTTAACATATGCATTCTGATCAGCCCTTCACTCAATATGCCCTCCCTTCTATGACGCCCCTCCCTTCCCTTATCCCCATCTTCTCTCTTTTCTTGTAGGGCAAGATAGACTTCTATACCCAATTACCTGTATTTCTTATTTCTCAGTTGTATACAAAAACATCTCTCAACAGTCATTCCTAATACTTTGAATTCCAACTTCTCTTCCTTCCTTCTTCACCACCCATCTCCACTGAGAAGGCAAGAAATTCAATATAGACTATATATGTGTAGTTTTGCAAAAGACTTCCATAATAGTTATGTTGTGTAAGATTAACCATATTTCCCTCCATCCTGACCCCCATTTATTCTATTCTCACTTTTGACCTTGTCCCTCCCCATAAGTACTTCTAATTACTCCCTTCTCCCATTTGCCCTCCCTTTTATCATCCTCCTCAACCCACTTGTCCACTTCTCCCCTACTTTCCTGTGGTATAATATATATTTTCATAACAAATGGAGTGAACATGTTCTTCCCTCCTTAAGCCAAATATGAAGAGAGTAAACTTCACTTTTTCCTTCTCACCTCTTCCCTTTTCTCCTCTATTGAATAAGCTTATCTCTTTTATGAGAGATAACTTGCCCCATCCCATTTCTCCCTTTCTCCTCTCAATGTATTCATCTCTCACCCCATAATTTTATTTTCTTTAGATAGCATCCCTTCTTAATCAATTCACCCTGTGCTGTGTGTGTGTGTGTGTGTGTGTGTGTGTGTGTGTGTGTGTAATCCCTCTAACTACCCAAATACTGAGAAAAGTCTCAAGAATTACAAATACTGTTTTTCCATGTAGGAATGTAAACACTTCATCTTTAGAAAGTCCTTTATGATTTTTATTTCCTGTTTACCTTTTCATGCTTCTCTTGATTCTTGTGTTTGAAAGTCAAATTTTCTTTTCAGATGTGGTCTTTTGATCGAGAATTCTTGAAAGTCCTCTATTTCATTGAATGACCATTTTCCCCCCTGAATTATTAATACTCAGTTTTGCTGGGTAGGTGACTTTTGGTTTTCATTCTAGTTCCTTTGACTTCTGGAACATCATATTCCAAACCCTTTAATTCCTTAATGTAGAAGCTGCTAGAGGCTATGTTATCCTTATTTTATTTCCACAATACTCAAATTGTTTCTTTCTAGCTGCTTGCAATATTTTCTCCTTGACCTGGGAACTCTGGAATTTGAACACAATATTCTTAGGAGTTTCTCTTTTTGGATCTCTTTCAGGAGGTGATTGGTGGATTCTTTCAATATTTATTTTACCTTCTGGTTCTAGAATATATGGGCAGTTTTTCCTTAATAATTTCCTGGAAGGTGATGTCTAGGCTCTTTTTTTGATCATGGCTTTCAGGTAGTCCCATAATTTTTAAATTGTCTCTCCTGGATCTATTTTCCAGGTCAGTTGTTTTTCCAATGAGACATTTCACATTATGTTCCATTTTTTCATTCTTTTGGTTTTGTTTTGTGATTTCTTGGTTTCTCATAAAGTCATTAGCCTCCATCTGTTCCATTCTAATTTTGAGAGAACTATTTTCTTCAGTGAGCTTTTGAGCCTCCTTTTCCATTTGGCTAATTCTGCTTTTTAAAGCATTCTTCTCCTCTTTTGCCAATTGAGTGAGCCTATTTTTCAAGGTGTTATTTTCTTCAGCATTTTTTTGGGTCTCCTTTAGCAAGGTATTGACCTGCTTTTCATGCTTTTCTTTCATCTCTCTCATTTCTCTCCCCAGTTTTTCCTTCACCTGTCTAACTTGATTTTCAAAATCCTTTTTGAGCTCTTCCATGGCCTGAGCCCATTGAATATTTATTTTGGATGTTTGGGATACAGAAGCCTTGACTTCTATGTCTTTCCATGATGGTAAGCATTGTTCTTCCTCATCAGAAAGGAAAGGAGGAAATATCTGTTCACCAAGAAAGTAACCTTCTATGGTCTTACTTTTTTTTCCCTTTTCTGGGCATTTTCCCAGCCAGTTACTTGACTTCTGAGATTCCTTTCCACACCCACCTCGCCTCCAGATCTGCCCACCTAGTGCTTGGGGTCTGAGATTGAAATGCTGCTTCCTAGCCTCAGGGCTTTCAGCGGGGGGGGGGGGGGCAGGGGCTGCTATTTAGTGTGAGATTAAAGTTCAGGTGCTCAGGTGGGGGCAGGGCCACCTCACAGGGCTCAGTTCCCTCAGGGGGTTTAGGTGGGGGCAGGGCCGCCTCACAGGGCTCAGTTCCCTCAGGGGGTTTTTGTGGAGACCTTCAACAATGGATCTGAGCCCCTGCCCACTTTGAGAGTCCCTGTCCATCACGGCCTCTGCTGCTGCCTCCCAAGGAGGCCTGAGTTATGGAGACACCCTGCTCCCCCCTCAGCCAGCCAAAAAGAGTCTCTCACCGACCTGCAGTATCTGTGGGTGGATGGACCTGCCCGGCCACCAGAGATTCCATCCCTGAAGCCTGCTCGGATCTGTTCCTCTCAGTGCCACACTGCCAGGGAAGGGCTGGGCTCCGCTCCAGGTCCAGTGTGCGAAGGACCTTTGGTGTCGGTTTTTCAGGGCTCTCTGGAACAGAAATCTCCTCCACTCTGTTGCTGCATGGTTTCCACTACTCCAGAATTTGTTGGGAGTTCCTCTTTATAGGTATTTTATGGGCTGTGGGTTCAGAGCTAGCATATGTAAATCTTTCTACTCTGCCATCTTGGCTCCTCCTCCAAGTTAGTCTATTTTTTAAGGTGTTAATTTCTTCAGCATTTTTTTGGGGGTCTCCTTTAGCAAGCTGCTGACTTGATTTTCATTGTTTTCTTACATCGCTCTCATTTCTCTTCCCAATTTTTCCTCCACCTCTCTTACTTGTTTTTCAAAATCTTTTTTGAGCTCTTCCATGGTCTGAGACCACTGAATATTTATTTTGGAGGTTTTGCCTGCCGAAGTTTTGAATTTTAGGTCTCCCTCTGAAGACCTAAATTGTTCCTCCTCATTTGAAAGGATGGAAGAGAATACCTGCTCACCAAGAAAGTATCCTTCTATTGTCTTATTCTTCTTTTCTTTTGGGGGCATTTTCCCAGCCAGATACTTGACCTCTGAGTTCTTTGTCAGGGTTGAGCTCAGGCCTGAGATTCAGATCAGTGACTAAATTCCCTGGGGCTTTAGGTGGAGTTCTCCCAGGGCTGCCACTCAGGACTGAGTTTCAGATCAGCATCTCAATTCCCCCAAGGGCTGTAGGCAGCAGGGAGGGGAAGGAGGGGAAGGAGGGACTCAAAAAATGGAAGCTGCCACTGCTTGGGATCCAGACTGGGCTCCCCTCTTCTGGGTGAAGGGGGCTTCCCACTGATCTTTGAAGCTGTTTGTGGGTTGAACAATCTGGGCACTGGTGCTGCTGGTGGCTCCCTGAAGTCTGTTCAGGGTCCTGTCCCTGCCACATTAGGCTGCATTGTTTGAGCTCTGTGCTTCCAGGACTGTGCTGCATGGGCTCCACACTTCCTGAGCTGTGCTGTGTGGGCTCCCAAATATAAAGTCTTCTGTTCGGTATTTAGAGCTTTTAGCAACATGATCCCACACAGACTTATTATACATTGTTACACCCCCTCTCACTCTGTGCTCCAATTAGGCCAAGTTTCTTGTTCCTCACACTTTCCATTCTATCTCTCCTCTCTATACCTTTACATTGACATGACTCAGCTCAGGAAGTCTGATAGAACATCTTTCTTGGTTCCTCCCTCCTCTAGCTAGATTCCCTTTGTGCATGTTTTCCATCTGTCTCCTTGTGTGCAGGTTATCTCCTTCATAGAATGGAAATTACTCAAGGGCAAGGACTGTTTGACATTGCCCTGAGTGTAAACCAGAATGTGCTACATAGTAGGTGCTCTAACTTTTTTTTTTAAAAAAAGCTTAATTAACTCATATCTCCCCCAAAATGACTTTGAATTGTTGATTGGATACTGCTTTCCTCAATGTTTTCCTTAAATCCTGGAATTTCAATTTCTTGTGTAGAGAAATATGGCACACTGTGAATATTCTTTAGAACTTTACAAAATTTATGCATTTTTTAAAAAATCTAATCCAAGGAAGACATTTTATCCTTTAAGGAGGAGCTAGTATCATAGATTTCTTTAGGATTTACTGAATAATGCCCAACACACACTGAACAATTATCAAAATATTGTACATAATGGTGTGTAATACCCACTGGATGCAATTTCTTCATAATAATTTGTGACCTAAAACAATTACTGATGCTTACTATAATACATTATGCTAGAAATGATGCAGGCAGACTTCTATTTTTCTGACTATTGTAAATAGATCAACTTTATATGCCTCTGCTTAAGAAAGCAACTGGCAAATGATTCTTAATATCATGTCATATTGAAAATTATCCACCCAATGGCCTTGAGATATGACGACCTGCAGTCCGTAGGAAAGACATCTTTTCTCACATCAGGAGGTCTAGTTTCTGTCCCAGCTGTGTGACTGGAGTTAAATCAATTCCTTTCTGGAAGCCTCAGGTCTCTACTTTATAAAGTAGGGATAAACATCTTAATGGTCCCTTAATGATCCACATTAGGTGCACTGAAAGAATTTTTTGGTAAACAGTTAAGGGCTATGTTAATGTCATCTAGTATTTTTCCATGTTCGTTTAAAATAAAGAGACTTGAGGCAGCTAGTTGACACACTGGGTAGGAAGACCTGAGTTCAAATCCATCCTCAGACACTTACTAGCTATGTGACACTGGGCAAGTCACTTAACCCCAATTGCTTCCAAAAATTAAACCAAAAATAAAATACTGCAACTTGCAGAGGATATTTTAACAAAAAGGTAACTAGACCTAGCTTGGGCTTCTCTTCCTATACTTCTAAGCAGATTTGCAAATGAAAGGAATCATCCCTAGAGATAATAACCAAAGGCTGAATCACTTCTGATTCTTCCAGGGAAGCCTGTGCTTAAGAAACTAACTGGCAAATGGTTGTGAATATCACGCCACATTTAAAATTATTATTGACCCAATGGCCTTGAGATATGACAACCTGCAGTCCATAGGAAAGACATCTTTTCTCACATCAGGAGGCATAGATTCTAATCTCAGATGTGTGACTGGAGTTAAATCATTTCCTTTTTGGGAGCTTCAGTTCTCTACTTTACAACGTGGGGATAAATATCTTCATGATATTGAGGACCCAAAGAGAATTTTTTGTAAGCTCTTAAGGGCTATGTTAATGTCATCTAGTATTATTCCATGCTTATTTAAAGTAAAGTAAAGAGACTTCAAGCAGTCGGCTGACACAGTGGGAGGAAGACCTGAGTTCAAATCCATCCTCAGACATTTACTAGCTATGTGACACTGGGCAAGTCACTTAACCCAATTACTTTCAAAAATTAAACAAAAAATAAAAATAAAGAACAAAACAAAATAATGGGACTTGTAGAGGATATTTTAACCAAAAGGGAACTAGGCCTAGCTTGGGCTTCTCTTCCATACTTCTGAGCAGATTTGCACATGAAATGTGCAATCAATCACTTCTTAATCTTCCAGGGAAGCCTGTTCAGAGTAACTTTTCTAATTTTAGACAAGACAAATTTACAGATGACACAAAGTCAAGAGGGCCAGTTAATATATTGGATCATGGAGTCAGGATCCAAAAAAAATATATGACAGGACCGAATAGTGAACTGACCATAGTCACTAGGATCAGACTTAATGGGGACAAAGTGTTACAATCTTGAGATAAGGGAAGCATGGTTAGGTGACAAATTTATTTGGAAAAGATCTAGGGACCCTGGTGAACATAAGCCCATAAGGAAGCAACAGGGTAATATGGTAACCTAAAAAGCAATGTGGTGCTGAGGAGTATTAAGAAAGGCACAGGTTCCAAGAATAAGGTGGTGAGAGTCACTTTGTACTCTGCCCCTGGGCAGACTAAATTATCCCTTCCATATCATGACATTCCTCATCATGATTTTAATGTATTGAGGGAAGACATAAGAATTAGAATGGGAATTTTGGGTGAGTTTTGTGGAAGCTACAGATGAAAAAAGGCAAAGGCCAGCCAATGACACAGAAAATTTTAAGAAACTCAGGAATACATACATACATACATACATACATACATATATACATACATACACACACACATAGTATTGTATAATATCAACTTTTGTTATAATTTAATGTGATAATAATTCAGTCTTTTTTTTTTTTAGTATGAAGGGCAGGGGTGTCAAAAATTATTATATGGATTTTCCAGATTGGGTGGCACTGCACATTCAATCTTGGCAATGAGGAAAGTATATCTGGAATCTTTTGTTCAGTTCTGAGCATAACACTTGAGGCAGAAAATAGAGAAACTGAGAAGGGACTCATGGTGTTGCCATATAGGGATGGATTGAAAGAGTTTGCTTTGCTGGTCAAGGAAAATACTTGGGGCAAGGCAGGCATGATAGTTGTCTTTAACTGTCTGGCAGATGGTCACTTGGAAGAGGTATTTAACTGGTGCAATTTGCCTTAAGGGCAGAGCTGGGAACAACAGGTTGGAGTTGAATAAGAAGAAAAATTCCACTTGATATCATGATGCCCTATCCAAAAGTGAGAATCGTCTAAAACTGGAAGGAGCCACCTAGAAGGCATTTGGTCTTTTCTCCTTGCAGGGCTTCAAGCAGAGGTATGGATTTCCATTTGTCTAGTAAATTACAGAAGGGATTCTCCTTCAACTCTGGCTTAGACTCCATGGCCACCAAACTCCTGACCAACTCTGAAAGTCTTTTATTCTTTAGAAAAACATAAACTGTCAAGATCAGAAAGAAGCTGACACAGAATAGAATATGCTAGAATCTTACCTCAGGAATAACCCAGCCAAATTCATCATTGTTGACACCAATGATTGAAGGAACATGGTGGAACTCTCCTGCAGCCAGCAAGTCTTCAGGATGTTTGGGGAAGAACTGACCATCAACTACACCCGGGATTACATTCAAATGCTAAAGAAGCAGAAAAAAAGGCAAGCTCATCTCCACAATACCCCTTCTATATATTACTTTCTCATTATTGCCATACTATTTTGAAACTTTTTATCACTTACCTAGACTATTACACACACACACACACATACACACACACGCACACCCCCTTCTTAGATGTGCTCATGACGACACCGGATTGCATTAAAAAAAGTTCCATGACTCCCCATTACCCAAGGAAAACCTCCAAATTGATTTGGATTTCATCAAAAATGGATTTCCACCTCTCCACTGAAAGTCAGTGACCTTTTTCTATCATTTTGCCTTGGCTCACTTCACTCCACATGGACATGTTGGATGATATTTCTCCCACTGCTACCTGTTGAAATTGTTCCCTTCCTTCAAGAGCCAGTTTAACTACCACATCTTCCACAAAGCCTTCTCTGATATGGCAGCCTGAAGGACCTGGGGTTTCTTCAGAGTTCCCACTGCATGTGCTTGTGACCCTCCCACTTCCTGCTGCCCCACCATGTACTTAGGTTCTGATATCTGTGTATAAACCCCTCTTTCCTGATAAAGTGAATTCTATCCTGGACCCATCCCCTATCCAAACTTTGTGCCTCCTCCCCCAGGCTGGACATAGAAGCTGCTCCAGAAATGCTTCTGGAAGGAACAAGAGGAGAGCCCTGGCCTCAAAGTCAATAGATCTGGATTCTAGTTCTGGATCAGCCACTAACTATGTAACCTTAGTTAAATTACATCTCTCTGGATTTCAATTTGCATTCCTATGAAATGTGTACATTGGACTAAATTATTGTCAAGATGTTTTCCCATACAGCTTCCTAAATGAGGGGCATTGGAATTGGGCTTTAAAAGATGGAGAAGAATTCAACAGACAAAGGGAAGCTATCAGAAGCAGCAGGATGGAGGACGGAGGAAGAGTGGATGGAAAATGGAGAGACATTGGGGCTTGAATTCCACATCTAATATATACCGACTGTGATACTGGAGAAATGGATAAGTCACCACCTCTAGGTTCCTCAAAGGTTTGTTGTTATCATTCAGTTGTGTCTGACCCCAGGGACCACAACACACCAATTATCCATGGAGTTTTCTTGGCAACGATATTGGAGAAGGTCACCATTTTCTTCTCCAGTAGATTAAGGTAAATAGAGGTTAAGTGACTTGTCCAGGTTCACACAGCTTGTAGGTATCTGAGGCTGGATTTGAAGTCAGGTCTTCCTGACTTCAGGATAAGTTCTTCATTCACAGAGACCTCCTCAGAGGATTACTCATCTATAAAATGGGAATGATGATCCTTGCACTCCCTACCTCATGGATTGTTATAAGAAAGTTATTTTTTGGACCAATGTAATATTAAAAAAGGAGGACTTTCCAGACATAAGACTCACCTGAACAAAGATAATAAAGGAAACACTGAGAAAACTGAGGACAGATGAGTTTGGCTGGAACATAGAGTGCATGCAGGGAAGTAATAGGAGATAAGGCAAGAAAGGCATGGAGGCCCCAAAGTGTCCAGTCCTTGAAATTCTAGGCTTAGGTTTAAATGAAAATCAGGAAACTTTCCTTCTCTCATCTCCTTGGCATCTGCATGGCCAAAATGAAACTCAGTTTCACAAGTGCTATGGCAAAGGATACTCATAAGATTGTATATCTAGAGCTAGAAGATACTTTAAGAGGTCATCTGGAGATGAGGAAACTGTTGTCAAATCAGGATGAAAAACATAATAGTTTTCAGAATGAAGGAGGGAAAATCAACATGGCATAATGGAGAGAGCAATCAGATTTAGGGGTAGCTAGGTGACACAGTGGACAGAGCTCCAGTCAGTAACTCATCTTCCTAAGAACAAATCTGATCTTAGACACTTACTAACTGGGAGACCCTGGGCAAGTCATTTAACTTTGTTCCCCTCAGTTTCTTAATGAGCTGGAGAAGAAAATGGCAAACCACCCCAGTATCTTTGCCAAGAAATCCCCTAATGGGATCACCAAGAGTCAGACATAACTGAAAAATGACTGGACAATTAGCTACAATTAGAGCTGGTTTAACACTTAATCTGGCTCTAACACTTACTACTAAATCAGAACAGGGAAAGAACTCCAAATTTCTGAGGGAGCAACATGATGCATTAAGAATCTTATCCCTAAAGGTTTGGCGTCAGATATCCTCTTGATGCTTGTGAATTTTGTGATATTTGACACAATCATGTAGCCCATCTTGGGTTCAGTTTTCTGCTTTTTAAATATCCAGTCAGTACATCAATTCACAAACTGTCCCAAACTCTGGAGATGCAAATGGTAAAGCAAGTGAATCCCTAACCTCTCCCTGCTACCATTCAATGGTTCTAATTCCCAAATCTGTAATTTGGGAATGATATCATACTTGTACTACCAGGATACATGATTGCTACAAAAGTATTGAAATGAGATAATATTTGTAAAATGTATTTTTTATGAGAGAAATATTTAGGTAAGAGCTATCAATCCCAGAGGAGAGAGAGAGAGCCTTCAAACAACTATGATTCTTTCTTCCAAAGATCTTTGATGTGTTAAATCTGGAAGGTGACAAAGAACAGAATATTGGATCTGAAAAGGACCATCACTACTACCACCACCACCACCATCAACATCATCATCATCATCACATTTATTTAGTGCTTGATAAGAGCCAGGCATTGTACACTTATTATCTCAGTGGATCCTCACAACAACCCTAGGAGGTAGGTGTTATTATTATCTCCATTTTATGGACAACAAACTAAGGCAACACATTGAAATGACAGCTAGTGTCTGAGACTAGATTTGATCTTAGGTTAGTTTTCCCAGCATTCTAAACACTGGGCCACCTAGCTGCATTCTCTCTACCTTAGCTTACAGAATATTAAGAGTATAAAACATTACTGCTGGAAAAACATCTTCTAAAGTAGAATATCATCAGTGGAAGTAATCTTGGAACAAATAATGTTACAACCCAGAATGGTAGAATCAGATTAGAATGGATCCTCCCAGCTCTAAAGCAGAATGTTGGAGTGGGAAGGTCATGAGACTAGAAAATGAGAAAGTTTAGAAGCTTAGAACCTGAAATGTTTAGGATATAGAACATTGGAAGGATTCTTAGGACATAATACATCCAGAGGAGAAGAGATGGAACGGTAGCTCAAAAAGAGTTGAGAGCATAGGATGTTGAAGGTAGAAGAGATCCTGGAAAGCAGAGCATCAGAGTGAGAAGACACTTTCAGACACAGAATATTGGAAGTGGAAATATCGTTGAAGATCATCTAGTTACTAGAGGGAAACTGAGGCTAAGATAGTGACATTCCCAAGATCTTCACTTCAATACGACCTAATGAAGGTTGGGTATCCAGCCCTGCTCCAAGCTGTTTTGGCAGCTATTCTAGGTACTGGAACCCTTGCTTCTCAGCTTATATACCTTGGTAATGGCCAGGATCTCATCCTCAGATTTTCTTGTAAGACATTGAACCATGGAGGCAGAATTGTGTCTATCACAAGCAGATAGATTGGCAACGACCTGCAAAGAAGCACCCACAGAGTTAATATTCTCATGGACTGTATTACAATAAAGGAATCTTTCATACTAATAAGTAAGCTATCAAAGGATCATTTCTATAGCTGGTGATGCAGTAATGGTGAATAAGGAGGCCAAGCTGGAATTTGTTGTACCATCAATCTCCCTGCTATGAACAGGGCTCAATATCCAACATTCAGTGTAGGGATGGGCAGAGGCAGATTACAAAGACAAAATCCATGCTCTCAAACAGTTTACCATTTAATCAGGGAGAAAAGACCTAAATATCCCTAAAGGACACATGATGGGTCTGATACATAGAAGGAGCCCCGACATTGGCTCAGAGACCTCAGTTCTGGTCCCAACTCAGTCACCAACTCATTTTGTGATCTTGGGCAAGTCACAGAATGACAGAACCAAAGAGGTAGAAGGGACCTCATGGATCATTCCATGTAGTCTGGATCTGGGCCCCCTTGAGGAACTCTTTCAGCTATTCTGGGGGTGCTGGAAAAGAAAATTTGCAGCTAAAAAGGACTTTAGAAAACATCTCATTGAACTCACTTTTGCAGAAGAAGATACTGAGGCCTGAAGAAGAAATTACCTTATCTAAAATCAAAAGCACAGCATGAAGCAGAGCCAGGAACAGAATCCTCACTCCCTGTGCCTCAGTTTCTTCTTCTGTAAAATGATAGTGTTGGACTAGATGATCTCTATGGTAACTTTCATCTTGAACAATAAATGACATTCCAGTGTATCTGTTGATAGCCCAGGTGAGCCAGAAGACCAATGGGATACCAAGCCACGGGATTGGGAGGCCAATAAGCATGAGGAAGGATAAGGGTGATGGCATGACAAAGGGAACTTACATTCACAACTGTCTCTGAGCTGGAAGAAATCAAGCTAGGGAGGATGGCCACACCGCTCTCCATAATTGCTCTGTGGAACAATCCTTTGGACATGGGGGACAGAACCTGGGAGAGCAAAGCAGAGTAGAGGGGAGGAATAAGCAGTTATGGGGAAGCCCAGACACTCTTGGCTTAGCATAGACAGGGAGACTGGGAATCTGAAAGCCAGGACTGTGATGTATCTGCCACACCCCTAATCTAACCATAGAGGACGGTCCCAAAAAGCAGGCTCTCTATGAGACATTAACCATTGGGCCCTTTGGCACAGCCAGGCTTATAAGTTAGAAAGAAAGGAGAGCTGAGGAGTCTTGGCCATGGTCTTAAACTCTCTGGTTAGTTTATTAACAGGTTATGATAAGATGCCTGTGTTCTGTAATCTAGCAATATAGTTCATCTGCACTATCTCCTTATATGGTCACATTGTTTATTGATTATTATTTCTCTATTAAGTGAAAGAAAGCCAAGGGTGACTGTTAGGAGCAAAGGACTTCAAATCTATCAGTTTTTCCCACTATATCATGGGAATTTTCCACTTTCCCATCAGTAATTATTTTTTTTGGTTAGCATTATCCTTCCACTGAAGTCTTCCTCCCCATCTTATCACAACCCAAAGGCTATGTCAGTGGCGTGCAAACGCCTGGGGAGGAGGAGGGCTACCAAGTCAGAAGATCTTTGCCTCTAAGCCCTGAATGGATTTGCTCATCAGTAAAGACTGGAGAGAGCAGATCTGCAGCCACATTTGGTTACAATGGCCACCTAGAGAGGCCCAGAGAGGCCCTGAGCAGCATTGGGAGCAGGAGCACCTCAGTGGAGAAATCAGGGATCCACTGGGCCTTGAATTATTTCATCATTACCCTGTACATTTCTGCTGTTCTTATTCAAAAATGTTAATGGACCTTTAAAAGGGGAAGAAGTCATCTTCTATCTTCAGAAAAGTAAAATGAAGAAGGGCCTGGACGGGTAGTTGGGACTAGCACAGGAGAGTATAGAGGGATCTCCAAATGAAAAGCAAGGGCAGGTGCCAGCCTTAGAAAAAGAAGTCAGCAGCCCCAGTGGTTTGGAGAGGAAGGAGGATGAGAAGAGGAAGAAAATCTCTGGTCCTTGAGACTCATTTTGGCTACAAGAGGGCCAATTCAGGCTGGGCTCATGCCTTTACCACCTACATGTGAGGAAACACTCGTTCCCCCAGCAGACTCCCCAAAGATGGTCACACAGCCAGGATCTCCTCCAAAGTGGGCAATGTTCTTCTGGACCCACCTCAAGGCGGCCACCTGATCCAGGTAACCCCAGTTGCCAGGTGCATGCTCATCCCCAGTGCTGAAAGTTAGATAGTAGACAAGGTTGAAGAATTCTGAAAAAGAGCTCAACATTCATAGGATTCTTGGATTTAAAGACCATCTCCTCCAGGTGAATGGAATGGATAGACTGCTGGATCTAGGCCTAACAACACCAGTGTTTAACTACTAGCTGTGTGACCACGGTTTAGTCACTTACACCTCTGCTTCAGTTACAGCATCTACAAGGAGATCATAATGGTATGTGTCTCTGAGACACTACTTATAAAGCATTTTATAAACCATAAAGGACATATCCATGCTCACTGCTGTTCTTATTTCACAGATCTTGAATTCCCCTATCTAAAGGACTCCCAGGGCAGGCCTCTTTAGGGGCTCACTGTGCCTTCCAGGGGGAGCCTCCTCTATGCTGTTTTCTTCCCTATTACTCCCCTATTTCTTCCACTTCCCCAGCACTTGCCTTGCCCCCACTCTCCCTTCTTTCTCCTTTTTTTAGCTCTCCTTTTTGTTTTCTTTTCCCCTATTAGAAAGTCAAGGCAAGTCAGGAAACAATTACTGAGCACATACTATGTGTCAGGCACTATACCAAACTCTGGGCATACAGAGAAAGGTAAACATAGATCCTTCCCTGAAGGAGTTTACAGTTTGATGAGGGAGACAGCATGCAAACAGTTGCGCCCAAATCAGATGTATACAGGATAAATTCAGGATGATCCCAGAGGGAAGGCCCTGGCAGGAATGGAGACAGGGAGAGGCTTCTTGCAGAAGGTGGGGTTAGCACTGAGTCCTGAAGGAAGCCAAGAGGAAGAGGAGTGCACATGGACAGATTCAATGGAGTATCTTATTCAAGGATAAGGAAGGAGGTAGAGAATGTGGAGGAGCCTGAGCAAACTAGATGTAAGAGGAGGCCAGGCTTCCCTATACAAACTCTGTAATCCAGCAACATCTTAATTCTTATTATCTTCACACACAACTCTCTGCCTCTCAAGTCTGACTTTCACGGGCTCTCCTCATGACTGGAATTCCTTAAAGGAATCTGATGCAGCTCTAATCCCACCTTCTTCAAGAGATCTCCTTTTTCCCATTTCCATGTCCCCCAACACTCCTCACTGCTAAGGTCTTCTAGAGCAAGGACCCTGGTTTGAGGTTTGATAGAAAAAAGCTTGGAGAAGGAGGAGCTTTATTACCACATGAGGTGACAAGCAGTCAAAAATGAAAGCCACATACACACACACATACACACACACACACAATATGCCAACCTGTGTTGACAGAGATTCAAGGAACTTACATGATAGAGATGGGTATAGTGGCAAGGTCTTGATGAGAGTATGCATTCAGAGTAGATCTGAGCAGGTCAGCCTTTCCCTTGAAGGGAGGTTTATTTGGGACAGACAATCAACACCACATATGAGAGGAAATTCTTAATCAGAACCAGATGTGCTGGGAAAATTCCTCAGGATCCCTTATTGATTTGGGAATCACAGATTCCAAGTGTGGGTGCCGGCACATAGTCATGTAGTCTGTTGAGAGTCCATTCAGGACCTGAGGTTACTCACAGGATCAGAATAAGTCAGGGCATGAGAGAGGACTGGCTGTGTGTTATTGCTTGAATATTTTGCGATCCTCAGGACCGCTTAGCCTGTGACTCCATGTTGGCATCTTATCATTTACAACAACATGACACAATGTATTTCAAAAATCACAATTGTCACACCTTCCCTCTAAGATAACTTCTCCTTTATATTGTATATATTTTGTATTGATATGGCTATTGACAAGTTGTATTCCATTAGAATTCAACTTCCCAAGGGTAGAAAATGACTTTCTTTTGTATTGCAAGTACTCCACACAGTGGTTGGCATGTGATCAAGGCCCAGAAACGCTTGTTAACTGACTGATCAATAGAATAATTAGTCTGATTGGTACTGTTGGAAGATCACTGACAGCTAAGTGGATGGTGAACTGTTGTAGGGAGAAAAGAGGCAAAGAAAGCAACCAGGTATTGTTAGTCCAAATATAAGGTGGGAGAGTTGCACTAGAGTGGTGGTAATGTCAGAGGAAAGAAGTGGGTATATATGAGAGCTATAGCAAGGATAGCATCAGTAAGACTTGGCAACAGTGTGGTTATAGGGGAAAAGAGGGTGAGTAGTGCACAGCGACTCCTAGATCACAAACCCAGGAACTGGGAGGATGATGGTGCCTTTAAACAAATAATAGGAGTGTTATGAAGAAAAGAGGGCTAGATGGGAGAGAGAAAATTCAGTGCTGGAAATGAAGAGCTTATAATAGAACATACATTTTGAGATACTTGGAAATGGGATACTATAGGTCACTGGTCTGGAGAAAGGAAGCCAGACTGGAGAGAATGAAGAGGGTGAGACAAAAGAATCAAGCTCTCTAGCCATAAAATGGGGGAGATATAGGGAATGATAGCTAGCGAGGATGGATGGATGGATGGATGGATGGATGGATGGATGGATGGATGGATGGATGGAGAGATGGATGGATGGATGGAGAGATGGATGGATAGATGAGTAAGGATTTATAAGAACAGAGAAACATGGACAAATCTGTAGAAAAGTAGGGAAGCAGTCATGGGGAGTTAGGGGAGAGGAAGAGGGGAAGAAATGGGGGGGGGAGAGAGAGAGAGAGAGAGAGAGAGAGAGAGAGAGAGAGAGAGAGAGAGAGAGATTTAAGAATAGTGAAAGCCAGAATGATAGAAAGGACAATCTTCCAGGGGAAAAAACTTGATGGAATGGGATAATTTGTGAGTATAGGAGCATATCCTTAGTGAAGAAAAGTTCCCCTCCTCATGAAAGACAGAACTAATGGAAGAGATTGTAACAGAAGGCATCTGATCTGTATGAGATTAGGAGGAGAGCATATGAGGGAGGTCACTAGGTGGCCTCATTTTTTTTCAGAGAACTATAAAGCAAGGTTCTAGGATGAGATGAAGAGGGGAAGAGGAACCATGAAAAGTTGGAGGTGGGAGGCAAAGGTTTAGCAAATCCAGTCTAGTGAGTAAGACAGTGAATTGATTATGGAGGTACAAAAAATTTCCTTGTCAGAGTGAGAACCCATTTAAGATTATGAAACATTAATCTTGATGGACCCAGGTAGCATCATTTCATGATTTTCTCTGCCTTCATTAAGCAGTTTGCTAAGAAGAACAAAAAGAGTAGATGATGGGAGTAATCCAAGGCTGAGGTTTGGCTTGGAAAGAATTGTCATGGGATAAGGGGTCAGTGTAGAGATGAAGTCATTCACTAAGGGGTTAATATGGGGAAGGGAAAAGAGTATAACCAGGGAGGGATGATGGCCAGAGAAAAAAACTGAGTAGTGAGGGGGATTGAAGGTCAAGGTGAGGATGAAGAGCAGGGTGAGGGGTTACAAGGCAGGGAATCTAGAGGAATGGTAAGAGATTATAACCAGACAGAGGAATTTCAGAGTTAATGAACATACCATAGGAACACTGATGAATCGGGGCAAAATCAAAGGTGTTACCAGTTTTGTAAAGAGCTGAAGTGGGGTGGAGGAATAGTTCATGAGAAATGAATACAATGAAGAACTGGGGAGTCAGAATGCTTAAGAGAATATCCAGATGATGTTGAAGTCCCTCCATATGATGGTGGGAGTTGGGAGAGAAAGACTGTAAAGAAGGCACTGAGCTTGAGGAAGCAAGGAGAGTATCCCAAGGGATGGTAAGCAACATCTACTAGAATTCTGATTGGGTAATAAATATGGATTGAATGAATCTCAAAGGAGGACAACATGTTGAGTGATGGTGGTAGAGAGAGAGTCTGGAAGTGGTGGTGGCAAACAGAACATTTTGGCTTCCCTGTTATGGAGGCAGGAATGCAAATGCAAGTAGTGATGAAAATGGTCACCAGGAAAGCTGTGTCATCAGAAAAAAGTCAGGGTTTGGTGAGTACAAGTAGAGAGAAAGATCAAGAAAAGGAAGAGTTAAAGATGAAAACAGCTTTGTTGCTTATGGACCAGGCATTCTAGAAAGCACAGTAAAAAGGGTAAATAACTTTAGAGTAAGTTACTACATAAAATTGGTACTTTGAAAGCTAGTGTGATTATGAGCTTAAATACTATTCAATACAGCAAGCCTGGATTAGTTTAATACAGTGGGACCACCTTGTTTTCTTGTTCTACAACCCCACCACTTAGTACAGTGCCTAGTGCTTAATAAATGGTTTATCTATCTGCCCATCAGTTTGCTAGTCAATCATCCACCCATCCACTCATCTATCTATCTAGAATCAGAGGCCAAGGGAGAAGTGAAATTATTGGTCATATGAAAGAGGGCCATCCTATGAAATTTGTCCTATTGCCATAAATCTAGTGCTTTTTCTACTACATCATGAGGAGTTTGTAGGGAAGCCAAGAGATATGCCATCTAGTCAGGAATTTATGTTTATCATCATTCAATCACTCAGAGATCTGGAAACTCATCAGGTAAAAAACACTTGTACTCACATTTTACTGGGGTCAAATCTCACCTGAAGAATCCAAGGACACCCAGCCTGTACTGGATGGTGACAACTACCACATTCTGGGAGGCAGATAATATTGAACCATCATATATGGAAGCACTGCCAAAAGTAAGACCACCACCATGGATCCACACCATCACCTGCAGGAATCAGATATTATTTTCCTTACAGGACAACATCCAACCAAGCATGTCTCCTTTGATATCCTGTGACCAATAATAAAGTAGCTCTAAATGTGAGTTAATTCACTTATCAAGATAGTTCCATTCAAGAGTTGATCAGGTTGACATTGGAGCTACTCTCTGGGAAGAGCCCACGTGGATTGACTCAGAAGCAGGACTGATCCCTCTTGGAATTTTCCTGGCAGAATCAGCACCCTAAGGTCCTCCTACTGCCAAAGACACACACAGAGCAAAACAGCCTCTTCTAAAGGATCTTTCTTCCCCCCAGAATGGGGAAAGGATGCAAGACTTCCTTCTAAGGGACATTGACCCAATCAGACAATAAAGAATGTACCCTAGGAAATAAGCTCTCTGGGTCATATCATATTGTGAGTGTTTCAACCATGACCCAGAGAACTTTTTCAATGAGGTATTTCACATTATCTTCTATTTTTCGTTCTTTTCGCTCTGTTTTATAATTTCCTGATTTCTCATAAAGTCATTAGTTTCCACTTATTCCATTCTAATTTTTAAAGAAATTACTTTCCTCAATGAGTTTTTGGACCTTCTTTTCCATTTGGCCAATTCTGCTTTTTAAGGCATTCTTCCCCTCATTGACTTTTTCCACCCCTTTTGCCATTTTAAAGGGTTGTTTTCTTCAGTATTTGAGGAGGGTTCTCCTTTAGCAAACTGTTGACTTGATTTTCATGATTTTCTTGCATCACTCTCATTTCTCTTCCCAATTTTTCCTCTACTTGTCTTATTCAATTTTCAAAACTCTAGTATCTTTGCCAAGAAAACCCAAATGGGATCATGAAGAATCTGACACAACTGAATAATGCCAGAACAACAGCATAGTCTATATTAAGTGCCATACTTATGATCCAAAATAACATTAAGGTATCTCAGAGGAGAGAGAAAGCACACCTCCCTTTGTATCCCCAGCACTAAGAAGAAGTGTTCCAGTTTTGCAGAAATGGTTGTTGAGCTGAATGTTGGTTTCTTCAGTGTCAGACAAGGTTTCATGGGCAGATGAAATTTGAGCAGTGTGGTTCACTATGACTTATTTTAAGAAAGGAAGCCTGGTATAGATGGTAAAGGGCTAGCATTGGAGTGAGAACTGAGTTCAAGTCCTGCCTTGGATACATAAGAGATAAGTGACCACAAAGAAGTTGCTTAGCATCTCAGTGCACCAGACAAGCCAAGATTCCAAGTTACAAAGGAGGTGCCTGTCTTCATCAACAGAGTGTTTCCACACACTGAAGTTCCCCATGGAAATGAGATGAAAAATCTGGACAGGACCAAGAAGTGTTTAGAAGGTCACACTTTATCAGTGCTTTGCTCTGTTCCTTAAGCAGTAATAAACTGTAGCAGAAATTAATATCATTCCAGATCATCGAGCCAACTCCCTGAAATGATTTCACTCATTTTAAGTCATTTACAAATTTCTATGACCTCATTTGGGGTTTTCTTAGCAGAGATACTGGAATGGTTTGTCATTTCCTTCTCCAGAACATTTTACAGATGAGGAAACTCAAGTAAACAAGGTAAAGTGATTGCCCATGTTCAGACAGCTAGTAAATGTCTGAGGTCAGATCTGAAGTCAGGAAAATGATTATTCCTAACTATAGACCTGGTACTCTATGTACTGTGCTACCTAATGCCTTGAAGTTATAAGGAGGCAGATTTCAACCTCGGAGGAGGAAACATTTGCTAAAACAATGAATTGTTTCCTGAGAGTAGCATTGATAATCTTGAAAAATAGTCTGACCTGGATAATTTCAGGGAAGGCTAGCTGACATGTCAGATACATTTAGAAAGGATGATTGTTCCCATGTTAGTGGGAAAAGGTGACCACAAAGGTCCCACCCACTTCTGAAGCCTTGGGATTCTCATGCCCTTCTGGAAGTTACAGAGATCTGGCTTACCGGCAATCTGGCCCCCTCCTTTACATGGACAGGAACATAGATATTGAGGTACAAACAATCTTCAGAATTTGCAGTAATCAAGATGTTCATTTTTGTGAACTTTGCCATTTTTTCTAAGAGAGTGATATCCTGCAAACACCTGGAAAACAAGAGACAACTGATTTAAATACAATCACATGGTGATAAAAATAATAAAAAATTGTAACAATAATAATACTAACAACAAAGTTCTTTGAGATTTGCAAAGCACTTTACAAACAAGACCTCATTTGTCCCTCACAATACCCTTGAGAGGTAGGGTCTATAATTGTTCCTGTTTTACAGATGAGGAAACTGAGGCAGGCAGAGGTATAGTGACTTGCCAACATTTCACAACTTCCTATACAGTCCTTTTTGTTAGTCATTATATATTGAAATGTTTGGGTTTGTTGACTATAGCTAAGTTGTAAACAAAGTACTTTTTAAATTTGAAAACGTAGGAAACCAAATAGATATTGCCAAGAGATCAATAACTGAACACACAACAGCGTGTGAATGCCATGGAATCTGATTGCATTGTAAGAAAGGACATGTGTGAGGAAGTCAGAAAAGCTGCTGCAGATCGATGAAAGTCGAGCTAGACCAGTACAGACCATGACTAGAAGCATTTTAACAAGAGCTGCTGGCCACTGAGTCAGTTGGATTTTCTTTGTTACAGAGGAGCATTATGGTGGGGGGACAGGAGATAATGTGGAGTAATTCAATGGCCACTGAGTTTGATCTGCAAAGCAAATGGCATCAAGCTGCTTAAAAAATAAAATGAGAGATTAGATTCAGTGACCTCTAAGATCTCCCCCTTCTTTCTGAGCCTATCATTCTATGAGGTGTCACTTTGTTACTTGACTCACTTGGGTGAATCACTTAATCTCTGTTGTTACAGAGATTGTCCTGTCTGATACATTGTTACTCCTTTTGAGGTTTCTTGGCAGAGATACTAGAGCTGATTGCCATTTCCTTTGTCTACTCATTTTGCAGATGAGGAAGCTGAGGGCAAACAGGTTCAACTGACTTGTCCAGCTAGTGTCTGAGACCAATGTGAACTTAGGATTTTCTGACTCCAGGCACACTATTCTATCCACTGAGTCACCTAGCTGTCTCTAATCTCAGAATTTGTTTTCCTATCCGTACCAATATGTGTTCCAACTACCTCACAGTACTGTTCTGAAGTCAATTATTCTCTAAAGCTGAAATAAACAAGAACTACTATTATTAAACAATTATTTGAGGCCTCTCAGGCCAGGGAACATTCATTCTCTCAAAAAATACTTAACAAAAGTCTGCTGCGTACAGAGCACACAGAGACAAAATGTGAGTAAGACAAGACAGTGCACTGTGCTTATCTGGTAAGAAAAGGATATGGAAAGGTGCTTACACGGGTGGATGAGCAGTGGCTTCTCTCACATTGCTCCATGAATCTGGTGGTTGTGGAGGAGAGAACCTCAGGGCCCCTACAGGGGGTTTGGCAAAGGGGATTCCCAGGAAAGCATTGGCATCTTTGTTAATCCCCTTGATACTGATATGAGTCCCTTTGATCTGTCCAGACTCAGTGGTCCTGATGAGGTCATCTGCATGATGCCCTGTGAACAAATGGGAAAGAAATCCTCAGGAACAGAGGCTGAACTGATATCCAAAAGTTTCCTCTACATACTCCACAACCATCATTTTTTCATTAGATGGAAATGCTAAGCCACCTCCTATTTCTGCCGTAATTCTTTTTATTTCCCTTTTAAAAATCTCCAGGGGGGGGCGGAGCCAAGATGGCGGAGTAGAAGGACACACATTTACGAGCTCCGAGCCCACAACCCATGGAATTGAGGTAAAAGGAGATCCCCATAAATTCTGAATCTCTGCAGGGGGTGCATAAACATAGGGGAAGAGATTTCCGTTCCACTGAGCCCTGGAGAGCCGTCCCCGGGGTCCATCGCATCCCGGAAAGCGGACCCCACCCCCACCCCTGGCCGCGGCCCCAGAGAAGCTGACCTGAGCAGACTTCAGAGAGGAAAGCTCCGGGGGAAGCTCCGGCAGCCGGGAAAGTCCCTCCGCCCACAGAAGCTACAGGTCAGTAAGAAAGAAAGCTGCGATAGGGGAGGGGAGCGGAGCGCCTTCGTGGCTTGGGCCCCCTCGGGAGGAAGCCGCGGCAGCAGAGACGGGGGCAGGAAGCGGCAGAGGCATGGGCGGGCGGCTGAGGCGGCAACGGCCCGGGACTCAGGAATCCCCCAGCAGCAGGTAGGATCTTCAATACTGAAGATCTTTCCAACCTGAGGGAGCCGAGCAGGGGAGACGGCCCTGCCCCCACCCTGCTCTACTGCTGAACGCCTCTGAATAAAACCCCCAAGGGAGCTGAGCACAGCAGGTGGGCCCCCCACCCCGCCCCCGCCTGCTCCGTTCCTGAAAGTCTCTGCAGAAAGCCCCTGAGGGCCCAAGCTTAGAAGGCGGCCCTGCCCCCACCCCTGCGCCAGAACTAAAGCTTGCCGCGGGAAAGCGCATTTGAATCTCAGAGGCCAAGCACTAGCTGGGCGGATCCAGGCAGGGGTGGAAAGGAATCTCAGAAGTCAAGTAACTGGCTGGGAAAATGCCTAGAAAGGGGAAGAAAAATAAGACTTTAGAGAGTTTTTTCCAACAAATGCAAATGATCCCGACCTTCGGATCTGATGGGGAGGACGAGAATGTATTTTTCCCATCAGGGAAAGATGTGGAGGGCGGGGCCTCAGTACCCCAGACACCCCAGGGGGGTGTTGGGTGGTCTCAGGCCTTGGAAGAGCTTAAAAAGGATTTTGAAAAGCAAGTTAGACAGGTGGAGGAAAGACTGGGAAGAGAAATGACAAAGATGCAAGAAGAGTATGAAAAAAAGGTCAATATCTTGGTAAAGGAGACCCAAAAAAATGCTGAGGAAATTAACACCTTGAAAAATAGGCTCACTCAATTGGCAAAAGAAGTTCAAAAAGCCAATGAGGAGAAGAATGCATTCAAAAGCAGAATGAGCCAAATGGAAAAAGAGGCTCAAAAGCTCACTGAATTTAATAGTTCTCTCAAAATTAGAATGGAACAGATGGAGTCTAATGACTTTATGAGAAACCAAGAAATCACCAAACAAAACCAAAAGAATGAAAAAATGGAAGAGAATGTGAAATATCTCATGGGAAAAACAACTGACCTGGAAAATAGATCAAGGAGAGACAACTTAAAAATTATGGGACTACCTGAAAGCCATGATCAAAAAAAGAGCCTAGACATCGTCTTGCATGAAATTATCAAGGAAAACTGCCCTGACATTCTAGGACCAGAGGGCAAAATAAGTATTGAAAGAATCCATCGATCACCACCTGAAAGAGATCCAAAAAGAGAAACTCCTAGGAACATTGTGGCCAAATTCCAGAACTCCCAGCTCAAGGAAAAAATCTTACAAGCAGCTAGAAAGAAACAATTCCAGTACTGTGGAAATACAATCAGGATAACCCAAGATCTAGCAGCTTCTACATTAAGGGATCGAAGGGTGTGGAATAGGATATTCCAGAAGGCAAAGGAACTAGGACTGAAACCAAGAATCACCTACCCAGCTAAACTGAGTATAATACTTCAAGGGAAAATATGGTCTTTCAATGAAACAGAGGACTTTCAATCATTCTTAATGAAAAGACCAGAGCTGAAAAGAAAATTTGACTTTCAAACACAAGAATGAGAGGAAGCATGCAAAAGTAAACAGCAAGGAGAAGTATTAAGGGACTTACCAGAAATGAACTGTTTGCATTCATACAGGGAAGGACAATATTTCTAACTCTTAAAACTTTTCAGTATCTGGGTGGTTGGTGGGACCACACATACACATGTACACGCATGCACACACATACACACATGCATTCACATGCAGAGACAGAGAGCACAGATTGAACTGAATAGGATGGGACCATACCTTAAAAGAAATTAAGGTAAATGGTGAGAGAGAAATGTAGTGAGAGGAAAGAGGGGGAAATGGAAGGGGGTAACTATATGTCATTTAAGAGGGAAGTAGGAGATGTTTTTAGTGGAGGGAAAAAGAGGAGAGCTGAGGAAAAACAAACAAATAAACAAACAAACAAAAGTTTACCCTCATCACATTTGGCTAAACGAAGGAGTGAAATGCACACTCATTTTGGTATGAAAACCTATCTTACAGTATAAGAAAGCGGGGGAGAAGGAGATATTGGGGGGGGAATGATGGAAGGGAGGGCAAAGGGAGGAGGGAGTAATTGAAAGTCAACACTTGGGGAGGGACAGGATCAAAGGACAGAAGAGAAACAATGAGGGGCAGGTTAGGAGGGATGGCAATTCAGTTAGTCTTACACAACACGACTATCAGGAAGGTCATTTGCAAAGCTACACAGATATGGCCTATAATGAATTGCCTGCCTTACCAAAGGGAATAGGTGGGGAGGGAGGGATGGGGAGAATTTGGAACTCAAAGTTTTAGGAACAACTGTTTAGTATTGTTGTTGCAACTAGGAAAGAAGACATACAGTTAATGAGGAATAGAAAGTCATCTGGCCCTACAGGAGAAAAGAGAAGATAGAGACAAGGGAAGGGAGGGATGACAAAAGAGAGGACAGATTGGAGATAGGGAAAATTAGATTGCTTGGGGTATTGGGGTGGGGGGAGGGGAGAAAAGGGGAGAAAATTTGGAACCCAAAAATTTGTGAAAATGAATGTAAAAAGCTAAATAAATAAATA
The DNA here is from genome assembly GCA_023548195.1 of Bettongia penicillata ogilbyi. Lineage (NCBI taxonomy): Eukaryota > Metazoa > Chordata > Mammalia > Diprotodontia > Potoroidae > Bettongia > Bettongia penicillata. Next base: position 2,384,249 of record JAJHZJ010000373.1, on the reverse strand, counting down.
AATGAATGAATGAATAAATGAATAAATAAATAAATGAATGAATGAATGAATAAGTAAATAAATAAATAAAATCTCCAGGGATAGGAACTTAGTGGAGAGAAGGGCCATTTTCACTTTCAGACAGCTCTGGCACTGATTCAGGAGCTGTCCAGCTTTGGGGATCCAGACTCTCAAGATCAAAGCAACTGCTCCCCAACAATTCCACCCCCAGTCCAGCTTACAAAACCAAGAGTTAAAAATCAGTGACAGGTAATTTATCAGTACGATCCAAATGAAGAAAGTCTTAATGAGCACCTACTACAGGCAATTGAGGATAAAATAGCAGGAATTTATATTCTCTTAGAGAACAATGACCCGTGTACCAATAACTAGGAATACAAGGGAGAGCTATAAAGGAGAATTCCTGGCAAAGAGCTAGGAAAAGAAATGAAGAGGGTCAGGAAAAGTTCTGAAACAACTGGCAGAGCACAAGGTGAGGCTTTAATGAAGAGTCTTCAACAAAACTGAATTGAGGGAAGTGTTTTCCATGCATCAGAAAGACAGTACACAAAGAAGGGAGACAGAGGAGGACAGATCAAGAAAGGCAGATGGAAAGAAGCTATATTGGGCTACAGTATGTGTCAGGAAGACTCATCTTCCTGTGTTCCAATCCAGCCTCAGACACTTACTAGCTGTGTGACCCTGGGCAAGTCACTTTACTTGTTTGTCCTCAGTTTGCTTATTTTTCAAATGAACTAGAGAAGGAAATGGCAAACCAACCCCAATATCTTCGCAAAGAAAACCTCAAATGGGATCACCGAGAACCAGACATGATTGAAAAACAACTGAGTAATAAATATGAATAGAGCAGTAGGTAATAAAAGCTGAACACACAGAGGACTGGATTTGGGCTCAGAGGACAGGGGTTCTAACCACAGCTCTTCAATTTACTGCCTGTCTGATCTTATTACAATTTCTTTCCCTTCCCTAAAGCCTGTTTTTCAGCTCTGATTAAATAGGAAAATGCATTGAATTCAATGGTCCTTAAAATTTCTCCCAGCTCCACATCCTAGAGTCCAAGAGCTGGAGACTGCTCTAATATCAGGGCACACTCTGCCTGTATCAAAAGGACAAGGGTCAGGTGTGCCTGTGAAAGATTAGCACTCCCTTTCTATCAAAGGAGATCACAGTATTCCCCAGTATAAAATGCCCAAGTGTGAGTTTAACATACATCAGATGGAATTCAGTACCTGCTCTATAAAAAAAGTAGTTTGATGGGATGAAAATAAAGAAACAACCCAAAACTTCCAGTTTCTGGGCTAAGAACTCACTATTTGACCAAAAGCTGCTGGGAAAACTGGAAAACAGTATAGCAGAAAGTAGGCATAGACAAATATCTCACACCACATACAAGATAAAGTTAAAATGTACACATGATTTAGACATAAAGGGGGATACCATAAGGAAATTAGGAAAGCAAAGAAGAGTTTACTTTTCAGATCTATGGAGAAAAGAAGTATTTATGGCCAAACAAGAGCTAGAAAACATTATGAAATGCAAAATGGATCATTTGGACTATATTAAATTAAAAAGTTTTTGCACAAACAAAGCCAACACAACCAAGATTAGAAGGAAAGTAGAAAGATGGGAAACAATTTTTAGAGCAAGTGTTTCTGATAAAGCCTCATTTCTCAAATACATAGAGAACTGAGTCAAAATTATCACAATACAAACCATTCCTCAACTGTTAAATGGTCAAAGGGTATGAACAAGGAATTTTCAGATGAAGAAATGAAAGCTATCTATAGCCATATTAAAAATGCCTAAATCACTATGGATTAGACCAATGTCAATTAAACTCTGAGGAGCCACCTCACACCTATCAGATTGGCTAATATGAGAGAAAAGGAAAGTGATAAATGTTGGACAAGATGTGGAAAAACCGGAACACTAATGCTCTGTTGGAGGAGTTGTGAACTGATCCAAACATTTTGGAGAAACATTTGGAACTAGGCCTAAAGGACAATCAAACTGTGCAGATTCTGTGATCCAGGAATACCACTACTAGGTCTGTGTCCTAAAAAGATCATTAAAAAGAGAAAAGGACCCACATGTCCAAAAATGCTGACAGTAGCTCTCTTTGTGGTAACCAAGAACTGGAAATTGAAGGGATGCCCATCAATTGAGGAATGGCTTAGCAAGCTGTGATATATGAATGTAATGGAATGCTGTTGTGCTTTAAGAGATGATGGACTTCAGAAAAACTTGGAAAGATGCTGAATGAAGTAAGCAGAATTGAGAGAACATTGTACACAATAATACCAACACAATGCAATGATTCACACGAATGACTCAGCTCTTCTCAGTAACACAATGATCCAAGACAATTCCAAAAGCTGGATGGAAATTGCTACCCACATCCAGAAAAAGATCTATGGAGTCTGAATGCAGATCAGAGCATACCATTTTCACCATTTTTCTGTGTGGCTTTTGCCTCTTCTTCTATTTCTTCTTTCACAACAGGATTAATATGGAAATATGTTTACATTAATGCAAATATATAACCTATATCAGTTTGCTTGCTGTCCTGGTTTGGGTGATGAGTGAAAGGGGAGAAGAAACAAATGTGAAACTCAAAAATCTTATAGAAAATGAATACTGAAAACTATCTTTACATGCAATTGAAAAAATACTATTTACCCCCCAAAAAAGAAAGAGAAAATAAAATAATAAGGTATGCCCCATTTTCTCATGAAATAGCAGAGCTCCTATTTCCAAACCGTAAAAACATCCTCCCCCTCAATCCTCACTCTTATCTACATCCTTGGAAATGACTCATCTTTTCCTCTCTCTCCATCCCACACCAGCAGCTGATAGAAGAATTTTTGTATATAAAACAGGGAGAGGGTATGAATTTCTCAGTAGCACACCTAGTTTCACCTCCTGAAATTGAACTAGCCATCAATAACCCTTCACTCCCAGCCCATACACCCAGTCAGTCAGTGAGGGTATCAAGAGAAAAAACAATGTATAAGCCCCATATCTCCAAGAGGATAATCAAAGGACTTCTTCCATGTCCTCCCAGAAATCATCCTCTGCTCTGGGTCAGCCTGGCATAGCTGCTCACCTGGGACTTGAATCAGGAGGCCCACAATCCCCAAAGTCAGGACTCTAGGCAGCAAGAAAGTCTTCCACATCTTTCCCTCTGCACAGCCTTCAGGTTATATCTAGTCATCTCCCAGGTCAGGTCTTTAATACAAAAAGAACTGGATCAAAGGGCACTCCAGAAGAACTGGGGCTAAGGGCTACTTATAGGACTTCCTCTGTCAGAGCACGTGGCCTCTACTTGTATCAAAAGGACAAGTGTCAGATGTGCCTCTGAAAAATTTGCACTCCCTTTCTGGCAAAGGAGATCAAAGTATACCCCAATATAAAATACATGAGAATGACTTTAACAGTTTCTCCTCTGTAATAATGGTTTGAGAGGGTAACAGTAAATCAATAATCTAAAGCTTCCAGTTTCTGGGCTAAGAACTCACTATTTGACAAATATTGCTAGGAAAACTGGAAAACAGTATTTCAGAAACTAGCCATAGTCCAGTATCTCACACCATATACCAAGATAAGGTCAAAATGTACACATGATTTAGATATAAAGGGGGATTCTATAAGGAAGTTAGGAAAGCAAGGAAAAGTTTACCTTTCAGGTAGATGGAGAAGAGAAGTATTTATGACCAAACAAGAGCTAGAGAACATTATAAAATGAATAATGAATCACTTGTACCATATTAAATTAAAAAGATTTTGCATAAACAAAGCCAATACAACCAAGATTAGAAGGAAAACAGAGATATGGGAAATAATTTTTATAGCAAGTGTTTCTGATAAAGCCTCATTTCTCAAATACATAGAAAACTGAGTCAAATTTATCAGAATACAAGTCATTCCTCAACTGTTAAATGGTCAAAAGGTATGAACAAGGAGTTTCCAGATGAAGAAATGAAAGCTATCTATAGTCATATTAAAAATGCCTAAATCACTATGGATTAGACAAGTGTCAATTAAACTCTGAGGAACCACCTCACACCTATCAGATTGGCTAATATGAGAGAAAAGGAAAGTGATAAATGTTGGACAAGATGTGGAAAAACTGGAACACTAATGCTCTGTTGGAGGAGTTGTGAACCAATCCAAACATTTTGGAGAAACATTTGGAACTAGGCCTAACGGATAATCAAACTGTGCATATTCTGTGATCTAGAAATACCACTACTAGGTCTGTGTCCTAAAAAGATCATTAAAAAGAGAAAGGCGCCCACATGTCCAAAAATTCTGACAGCAGGTCTTTTTGTGGTAGCCAAGAACTGGAAATTGAGGGGATGCCCATCGATTGAGGAATGGCTTAGCAAGCTGTGGTATATGAATGTAATGGAATACTGTTGTGCTTAAAGAGATGATGGACTTCAGAAAAACTTAGAAAGATGCTGAATGAAGTAAGCAGAATTGAGAGAACATTGTACACAACGATACCAACACAATGCAATGATTCACATGAATGACTCAGCTCTTCTCAGAAACACAATGATTCAAGATAATTCCAAAAGCTGGATGGAAATTGCTACCCACATCCAGAAAAAGATCTATGGAGTCTGAATGCAGATCAGAGCATACCATTTTCACTATTTTTCTGTGTGGCTTTTGCCTCTTCTTCCATTTCTTCTTTCACAACAGGATTAATATGGAAATATGTTTACATTAATGCAAATGTATAACCTATATCAGTTTGCTTGCTGTCCTGGGTTGGGTGATAGGTGAAAGGGGAGGAGAAACAAATGTGAAATTCAAAAATCTTATGAAAATGAATATTGAAAAATATCTTTATATGTAACTGGAAAAAATAAAATACTATTTAACCCCCACCCCGCAAAAAAAGAAAGAGAAAGGAAAGAAAGAAGTTGTGCCACATTTTCTCATGCAAACACAGAGTTATTTCCAATCTGTAAAAAATCCTCCCCCCAATCCTCACTCTTACCTACGTCCTTGAAAATGACTCAGCTTTCCCTCTTTCCCTATTCCCCACCAGCAGCTGATAGAAGAGTTTTGTATATAACACAGGGGGAGGGCATGAATTTCTCAGCAGCAAACCTACCTTTGCTTCCTGGAATCCAACTAGCATTAACCCTTCACTCCCAGCTGGCACATTCAATCAGTCAGTGAGGGCAACAAGAGAAAAAACAATGCCCAAGCCCCATATCACCAATTGGAAAATCAAAGGACTCCTCCCAGAAATCATCCCCTAGTCTGGGTCAGCCTGGCATAGCTGCTCACTTGAGGCTTGAATCAGGAGGCCCAGGACCCCCAAAGCCAGGCCCTTGGGCACCATCTTACCCTCTGCACACACTTCTGGTTATGTCTAATCAGATTCCAAGTCAGGCCTTTAATACAAAAAGAACTGAATCAAAGGGCACTCCAGGAGAACTGAGGCTAAAGGCTATTTACAGGACTTCCTCCTCAGAACTTGTCTTAGAGCTACTGGGGGAAGGGGGGGCGGTACAGGAGGGGAAATTAGATTGAATCCCTAAAGGCAAAAGAAGATCTGAAGAAATTTATCTATCCAACTATACGCTGGTAGTTGAATAAAAAGCTCTCTAGAAAGCAGAAACAAACAAACAAATGTATCCATGACATGTTCTTTGTTTCCAACACTTTCTTATGTCTAAAGAATCAACAAAATGATGAACTGCAGGATTTTCAGATTCCAGAGGTGCAAATTTGACAATGGGTTCACAAGAGCCAGTCTGAGCTGTCCCCACCACTTCAACTGAAGTGCCAAAGATGAAAACTCAAATTACACCAAGTAATCTCCCTCTCTCCCCTTTTCTGGAGACTTCTATGACCTTTCCCCCTTAAAACTTTTCAGTTACTTAGCTTTTCTTCCTGATCCCACATGGGGTTTTCTTAGCAAAGATACTGGAGTGGTTTGCCATTTCCTTCTCCAGTTCACTTTACAAATGAGAAAACTGAAGCCCAAAAGGTTAAATGACTTTCCCAGAGTCACACAGCTAGGGAAAGTTTGAGGCAGGATTTGAATACACAATTCTAAGTTATGGGAATATAAATACCAGTAGAAAGACAGCCCATGCTCTCTGGGAGTTTAAATTCTAATAGAGGGAAACAGCACATAAAGGAAAAGGGCAGAGGAGGGGGAAGAGAGGAAGCTGCCATTCATAAACACTTGGAGAGTACCCACTTGGAGAGAGAGTAAACACAGGAGAGTCCCTGGTGCATATCCCCTGGAAATGTAATGGTTGTGTTGTATTCTTCCTTTGTTTTCGAAGAGGACCATGACATCAGAGAAATGATAACACGACTTGCACTTGACTTTGTTTTGAGTGAGGGAGGTCTGTGCAAGGGCACCAGCCTCACTTTCTTTTCCTGAGCCATCTGGATCCAGTGACCAGATATTCATCAGGATGACTGGAGGTGGCCCAGGATGCAATGGACAACCTTGGCCTCTTTGGCCTTGGGCCTATTCAGGTACTCACTCAGGGTGAGGTAAGGCCCATACAGTGAATAGGCCTGTTTATGAAAGTCAGGGAGAGGTCCCTTTAATGAGCAAAAGAAAAATAACTAAATCAAACTGGAAGGAAAGGGAAACAGTTACAACTGATAATCACTCTTTAGCCAGGAGGGGTCCAGGAAACAGCCCTTAAGTGGAGTTTGGGCAGGAACCCAGTCTATGGACTTCAGAGTGCAATAGGTTTAAGTTTTAAGATCAGGTCGGGGAAAGACAGCAGAGGAGAGAGCAGGACAGGAGGGGGCAGTTGCATATCCCCTAGAGTTGCAAGAGTGAGACCTGACTGAAACTCAATGGAAAATCTACCAGTCACTGAGAATTTGGATAAGGACAACCTGATTTTGCACCCTCTCCACTCCACCCCGTGTGTAAATTATGGGTTACATGAAAGAGTGCTCCAAGTCACTCATAATAGGACTAAAGCAAATCAAAATAACCCTGAGGCTTCATTCACTTCACAATGAGAAAACTGACGGAGATGACAAAACATGACAGTCGTCAATGATGTAGTTGCATAAAGACTGATGCATTAATGCATTGCTAATGGAATTGTAAATTGGACCAACCATTCTGGGAAATTATTTGGAATAGTAATGTTAGTTAATAATAGCTAGCATTTCTGTAATGATTTAAGGTTTACAAAGTGTTTTATCAATATTTCATTTGATCCTCACAAGAACCCTGGGAAGGAGGTGCTGTTATTATCCATATTTTACCAATGAGGAAACTGAGGCAAATAGAAGTTAAGTGACTTGCCCAGGGTCACATAGCTATTAAAAGTGTCTGGAGGATGAATTTGAATTCAGTACTTCCTGATTCCAGGTTCAGCATTTCATCCATTGCACTGCCTAGCAGATTAATTATACAAAGTGAATTAAACCAGAGGTCAAAGCTGCACTAGGAGGCTGAAGGTTAGCAGGGAGTCAGAAAGTAGCTCTAGGCCTGTGGTTGGATTATGGAATGGTTAGAGACCTGTCTGGATATAGACTGAGCTGTTTGTCTATAATTAGAGTGATTGACCATGGGAGAAGAGAGAAAGAACAGTATTGGGAGGAGATCATGCATTCAGCATGAGCAGATTTAATAAATGATGATGATAGCTAATATTTATATACTGCTTCAAGGTTTGCAAGGCACTTTACAAATATGATCTCATGTGAACTTTGGAACAATGCTGAGAGCTATAAAGTATTATTGTTAACCCCATTTTACAGATGAGGAAATGGACAGAGATCACATGCCTTCCCAGAGTTACACAGCTACTGGTAAAGGACCAGATATGAGGTCGTCTTCCTGACTCCAAGTCCAGCACTTTATCCACAGTTCCTGCAGCTCCCTTTTGCTGAGTATAGTATGAGAGACAGTGTGGAAGGAACAGTTCTGCTTCTGATTATTTGCAGCAGCATGGAGGGCTGAGATTGATCTAGCCTGATCTCCAAAGCCTTACAGGATTTAGCAACTCTATGGTACTTTCCCGTCCGGCTCGCTGCTGGAATTTCTGTTATATGACTCTCCAACTCCTGCCTGGGACATTTTGGGGTGCTTTTCCGTGTTGGGAGGGTGTCTCCTTCTCACCCTACTTGACAGAGATTTTAACTTTTTTTCAAAGTACAGCTCAGGTCCTACCAGTGCCTGGGACTGTCCCTGCTCCCCCTACTTTTGATGCTGTCTCTCTGCCTCTATCTCTTTG